>JAJKFI010000033.1:6274322-6325963 GCA_029204185.1 Lerista edwardsae
TGTGTGTGTGTGTGTGTGTGTGTGTGTGTGTGTGTGTGTGTGTGTGTAAGTGCACATATAGTAACTGAAAACAGCTCTCTAATCTGCTACATATTATAGTAGGGACATTTGGCCTTCTAACTGGAGATGAACACACATCTGCAGCTAGGTGAGCACGTTAAAAAACACACACACATTGCAACAAACTGAATCTACATGTGTCTCCATAGGAACTCCATACGTAGAAAGATATGCAATTCTGGACTAAAAGATGTTCTCATTTTGTAACCAGAAAATCCAGAAACTGTCATGATTCATGGTTCTGACTCTAGAACATTTACTCATACTTTTGTTCGGAACAAAGAAATAAAAGCTGGCGCTTAGAAATTTGGCAGGAAAGGAGGAAGAGGCACGTAAGGCATTTTTTAAAAAATTTTAAAGAATCTTTTAGCTGTTGACATGCTGGCTGGCATTTTTAACTGTAACTATGGGATCCATGAGGGCCTGTTCATTTTTTTAATTTAAATTGTTTTCATGTTATTGTAATGTTATTGTTTTAATTGTTTTACCTGATTTTAATGTTTATAATTTTAATATTATAAGTCACCTTGGGTGCCCTGGGGGCAGAAAGGTGGGGTAAAAATTCAATAAATAAATAAATAAATAAGAGTTGACTTCGAAGGCCACAAGAAATAGGTACGCTGCTAACCTGAATTTTACTACGCTTTGATCCCATGAGCATCAGTCTTCTTGCCTTTTCTTTAGCCTAAAAGTGTTTCTTTATTAATCAGAGTTATGTCTGCCAAGTGTCATCCTCGTCCTGGAACTACCATAAAGCAAAAGATTCAAGGCAAGAAGTCAAACTGAAGAGAGGGCCATAAAAGCGTCCTAAGAAATGGAGGGAGGCCATTTGGGGCTCTTTCATTTAGAAAAGGAGTAACATGGTAGAGCATTATTGTGTTGGACAGAATGGGTATGGAGGATGTTCCCCACCCTCTCATTACACTGGTACTGAGGGTCACCTAATGAAATTAATTGGCAGCAAATTCAATACAGGCAAAGGACAGCAGACCAAACCTACCCAAATCCCTCTCTGCCAATCCAGACACACCAACGAAATGCACGTTGTAACGGCAGGAACAGGGCAACTGGAAAGGTCTCCTTGGGGTAAGTGAATGTTTGCTCACTTACCCCAGGAAAAGCCTTGAATGCCACGGTGGGATGGCTCAGATCTATGCCTGCTGCTTAATAGGCATAAATCTAAGGCGTGTAACAGTGGCAGGAAGGGAGACCGATGGGGTTAGGTTATCAGCACACATGAGTGCCGCTGATACTTCCCCAGTCCACCACTCCCCTAGTCCACCCCCTCTTTGCCTCAATCTGCCCCGCTGCTGTCACACCTACTTCATGCCCCTATCTTCAGGTGGGCCTATAGGTGCAGCAGCATGCCTAAAATGGCCACTGGCAGCACACTGCACATTGTAAAATCCATTTTACAACAGTGGAACCGTGTCGTAAAGCCTTCCACGCCAGCCCAGTCCATGATAGGATTGGGCCAATAGTCCCATGCGCACATGCATGCACACATACATACATTAAAACAATAATCTGTTGATCATAATTCTACATTCAGACTCTAAATTCAACCCAAGGATGGAAAGAGTTTTCCAACAAAGGGAGTGGATTCCTTGACAGAAACATTAGAAATTAATACAGTATGGTCAAGCCAGACAAACATTAATGGGTGAGGATTTCCTCTACTTTATGCCCCACCCTTTGCTGGACTGGGACCAGTGCCAGAGCTGGGATGAGACTGTGTAGGGATGGAGGAAGTAACATGCTCAAGGCATGAGATGATGTTGGGGACTCCCTGTAAATCCCTTATCAAGACCAGCTTAAGGGGTTTTGCTACGAAAAGAGGGACAGTAAAGCTATTCCTGCACAAACCAAGTGCACAACAGACATACGTGCATGCGTGCATGCACGCACACAGCTGTGGCAGACATTTCAGCGACACTCTTAGTTTTGAGTGTACCGTGCCACACCAGAATAAGCACCACAACCTAGACCAGTGGTTCTCAAACTTTTTAGCACCAGGACCCACTTTTTAGAATGGCAGTGTGTCCAGAACCCACCAGAAGTGATGTCTTGGACAGAAGTGCCGTCATTGTGACGCCAGAGCATGCTGCTTTCCTGAGAATGCAGCAATGTTGGGTTATTTCTCAGCCATTTTCCAAGAGCAAAGTGAATCGGAAAGAAAATAGCCTATTTACAACCTTGACATAAACAAAATAACCACACACCCCTCCTCCTTTCCAACATCTCTGATTTCCATATTTTAAATATGGCTGCTCTGGGTGCTTCACAACCCACCTGAAATAGGCTCACGACCCACTGGTGAGTCCCAACCCACAGTTTGGGAACCGCTGGCCTAGACTTGTGCGCTGCCTCTGATGTGACAGGGTGCTGCTCAAATTCAGCCCCTTTTTGAAGCGGCCTAATCTGCCTGAATTATTGAGCCAGTTTTATTCTCCCACCCCACTCACTTGTCCAGTGGTGGGATTCAGATAAATTAACAACCAGTTCTATGTCCTTCAGGGCGGCCTTCAGGGCCATCCGCTGCCTTTCTTCCCTCTCCCAACCTAAAATTAGCAACCGGTTCTGCAGAATGGGTGAGAACTGGCTGAATTTCACCACTGCCCTGGTCATCTTGCAGGCCCAAGCTGCACAGTCCAAGAGAAAAAAAGCCAGACAAAAGGGCCCAATCCTATCCAACCTTCCAGCACTGATGCAACTGTGCCAGTGGGGCATGCTCTGGAACCTGCAATGGAGGAACAGTCATGGAAGTCTTTTCAAGGTAAGGGAACATTTGTTCCTTAATCCTGGGGCTGCACTGCGGCTACATCAGCGCTGGAAAGTTGGATAGGTCAGCAATGCCTTAAGCCAGTGGTTCTCAAACTCCTCAGGAATTTGAGAAACATTGTAAGTTGTTGCAGGGGAGGGATGTTGTTGCAGTTGTTGCAGCAACGCAATCAGGAAGGGTATTTAAAAAAATAAAGTGTATTTTTTAGTACTTACCCCACACAGCTTCAGCATACTGAGGGGAATGGGGAACCTGCAGACCCTTCTGCAGGGCTCTCCATGCCTCCTAACAGCTTAAAAAAAACCCACCACTTCCTGTTTTCGTTGTGAAACCGGAAGTGGCCATTTTAACACCCGAGTTTGAAAACCGCTGCCTTAAGACCAGCCCATTGGAGCTGCAATATGGTGACTGAGCCAGCCAGTCTCTCAAATGCTTCTGAAGCCCAAGGATGGAAAGAGTAACTGTTGCCTCTGGGCCAAAAGTATATTTCCGGGCCCAATGATCAGAGAACGGATGGTTTCTGGTTTTCCCTCTCTTCAAATGTAAAGACTCAATTATCTTTGAACAGCTTGCTCTGCGCATGAATCGACACATTTATTTTTACAAAAAATAAGTGAAAGTTATCTATGTTTCCTTTACTGTTAATCTACACACAAAGAAATAATAAACAGAGCTTGTCTACAAAAATGCAATGGCTGCAGTCCTCAGAATTCAATTAAGCTAAAATAATTAATGCTTCCGCCATATTAAATTACTTTTACACATTTGAGCCGCTGAAGTTCTTTTTTCCTTCCTTTATTCTTTAATCTTTATTTCTATTCTTTTTTCATTCATTTTTTTTTAAAAAAAATGTTTCAAAGAGTTGGGGGAGGGAAGGAAAAGAGGTTGGTTGGGGGAAAATAAAATTAAAAGATGAGCCCGGCTTGCAGTTCAAATGTAATAGTCTCCTTTTAGCTGACATAGCATGTCGACTGTTTTGTGCCTTTGATTAAAATAACATTTTAAATGCTTTGAACAAACATATCTCCTCCGTTCTTCTAAAGGATTATTTTACATATTTCTTGGTGGAATAAAGAAATTTTCATTCTTCCTGTCGCAGCGCAGAGAAAGCTAAGAATATCTTTCGTGGCATAGAAAGTGAAAATATTGTAGACTGTTGCATTATTACAAAAAAGAGAGGTGGGAGGGTGGGGTGGGGGAGAAAGCTGCCTTAGAGATTAAGTTTCCCTTTTATGAAATCGTATTTAGTCTCTTTTTTTAACAAATCTAACAACAATGCTCTACAGCCTCTCACTGGGAAATACCTTTAATGTTAAATACAGATTCTGATTTTCTTGGCTAATGCAGAAAGCCCTTCTATTGAAATATAAATAAGGGGTTTGGTATATCCTACTAAAGCCTTTTCAGTGAATGACTTCTGTGGGTTTCTTTTTTTTTCCATGGCTACCCTCTATGGCTGTAATATGAAGCTTTTATCTTACTATTGAAAACTATCCTCTACTATTTAAAGAGAGAGAGAGAGAGAGAGAGAGAGAGTGGGGGGGGACAGTGAAGGACAAGCAAAAATCCTAAACCTAAAACAAAAGGACACTATAAACCACTTTTCCCCTTACAAAATCAGTCCCTAATTTGAGGTCTTTTTCTTATTATTGCCATATTTACAAGGAAGTTCCTATCCCACATCAAGAAGAAGAAAAAAACCAGTTCAACTTAAGCACCTATTTTATTTTCTTTGCAGATTCAGAATCTCCTGTGCATTTTCATTTGATCCTTGGGTTTAGCACCAAAAAAAGATTGAGAGCTGCTGCTCTGCACTTTCATTTTTAGCGTGTCTGCTATGGTTCCTTTTGCCTATGTGTGAGCGGCTTCTTTTATTTAACCCAGCAGATTTGTCATGCCAAAAGTGAAAACATGCTAGAAACAAGATAATATCACAACCAACACAATCTGGTGGTAATGCGGGGGGAGGGGGGCAGACTTCATCAGTTCCATAACACAACTGAACAATGGTGAATATGCAGGGCATCTATATTGCAAAACTCAGCAGGGCAGAGGGTGCACGTAAACACACACACAGACACACACACACACACATGTTTTGCTTCCCCATTGCAGGACTTTAGATTTCTTCACAAGAAGAAATGTCAACCATACACTTCTTTGCAAGAAAATAAAGTGGAATGGAGAGCACTATTGCTGTATAGGGATTCATCCTGCTCTTGGTGAGCCCAACTATTAAGAATCAATCCTACTCCTAGCGCCATCCAGGGTACTGTTTCTTGGTGATACCAAGAAAAATACAGAAAGAAATATACACAGAACACAATGTTGGGCGTGTGTGTGCATGAATGTGTGCACATGCACACAAATGCATGCAATTTTACTGGCATATATACGGAAGGGTGGTTGACTTGATCCTCTTGAGATCACATTGTCTCCTGCAATGCAAGTGATGGTCAAATCCTAGAAAGTTATGAGAACACTCAGCATCACTGCCATGATCTATGACCCACATTACCATGAAACAACTGCTTCATTGTGTGAAAAGCAGCTCTTGTGGCTTTCTGGAAAGGCTATACAACTCTGCTCCAAAAATGAAAAATTCAGTAAAATATTCTAAAATCCAGGCCAACTAATTACCGCAAATTTTTAAATTTGCACATTTTGGCTTATACTGTATTAATCAGTGGTTATCAAACTTTTTTACTATTGGGACCCACCTAAAAAAAGTTTCACCTACCAGCTGCTCAAGCCTCTGTGGCTGTAGTGGTGATTGGGCAGCAGTGCTCCCCACCAACGTAGCAGATAGTTTGACCCTTGATGCACATAGCCTAAATCTATCCTGTCAGTTTCTCAAACCACCAAAAATAGAGTTGTGACCGCAGAACCCTAGTTTGAGAATCGTGGGTACAAGTTTTTGTTTTTTTTACTACTCTTGGGAAGAACAAAATGCTATATTCTAGAACTCAACTCAAGTGATTCAGAAAGGGAAAAAAGCCTATTTCCAATCTTGACCCAAGCAAAACAACCACACAGCCCTCCCCCTTTCCAGCATCCATCTTCCTATATTTTCAATACAGCTGCTCTAGGTGTTTCACAACCCGCCTGAAATTAGCTTACTACTCACTGACAGGTCCTGACCCACAGTTTGCCAACCACCGCTCTATGTAATCTTAAGCCTTGGATATTTTTTACTATCTCAGGAGCTGCCCAGAACTTGTTTCTGAGTCTGGCCAGCAGAAGGGCCACCGTAAAGTATGTCTGGACCACTCTCGGAGTCAGAGAGGCCAGCACACAGGCGTGCGGCATTCTCCAAGAGTTGTCCAAATGCTCTTTATGGTGGCCCTTGTGCCGGCCAAACTTGGCTGGCTTAGCTTGTGCCAGCCTAACCCCAGTTTAGAATTGCGCTCTGTGTCCCTGCATCCTACAGTCTCGCTTTAGGAAGTGTTGCAACTCGATGCACTATCGAGCCTTTCCTTCCAACCAAAAGGGTCAGGACATTCTCAGGAAAACAAACAAACATTACTGAAGCTAGTGTTCCCTGGAAGCCAAACCCTGAAGGAAAGTAATACAGGGCACCCAGGCTATCTTCCTAAAGTACAAAAAAAAAAAGGCAGAAACAAAATTGTGTGCTCCAGCGCTACAGGAAATTCATTCAGCTACAGTGTTTGCCCTGATTGTCAAAACAAGTTTGGGTTAGTTTCAGTTTGATCTGAGGCCAGGAGAGTTTTCGACAGTCATCCAGCGCTAGCAAAAAGGTCCCTCACCTTGTATGCAGAGCAAGACAATTCCTCCAAGCGCCTACCCCAGGTGGATAAAGCCCCCCTATATATTGCCCCTGTAATGAGACCAGGGGTGATCTGCTGAGTAAGTGCTGGCTGCGTGTACTGAAGGCAGCCTCAGGGCAGCTTTAACCTACACATCCAATTTCACCAGGATGTCCAAGCGCTTTAGAAATGAAAGTACAGTATACTTGTCAATTTCTGACCTCAGATCGGCACAGGCTCCTTTTTCCTACTTGCAAAAACTAATTCCGGAGACAAAGCGTTTACAGGGCGCTGTTCTTTTGGCTCCAGACATAGAAACATTTGGGGCGCATAAGCAGCAGCAACTTTCAGTCTAAAGCCACAAACGCAAAGAGGTCAATTCTGGTCCAACTTGGTTATGTTCCATATCATTCCGCCTACAATAAACCAGTTTTAATGAAAACCAGTATAACTATGGTGGACCCGCTCCCCGCAGCGCCAGCAGATTTGTGAAGGTGAAAAGAATCCTCTCTTAGACTCTGACAGGAACTATAGCACCCAGGCTTTATCAGGAGAGAATCTAAGAAAGTTACACTTGTTTTACATTTGCAGCGAAATATCCCTTTCATTTAGGGCGCAATCCTAACCTGGAGTTCGGCCTGCACAGTTAGGCCAGCAAAGTGTGGCCGGCACAAGGGATACCGTAAAGTATGTTTGGACCACTCTAGAAGTCAGAGAGGCCAGGACACAGACGTGCGCCATGCTCCCTGACTCCGAGAGTGGTCCAAACGTGCTTTACGGTGGCCCTTGTGCCACCCAAACTTTGCTGGCCTAACTATGCTGGCCTAACTCCAGGTTAGGATTGCGCTCTTAGACTCAAAATTGTCTTCCTGTTCAAATCCACCCCACATTTCCGAATATGATTTTTCTTTTTTTGTTTCGTGTCCTTGACTGTATTGCGCAGATGGAATGAATGCATCTGCGTTCGTGGTCAAGATGAGCCACCCACGATAATTGAGCAGAGCCTTATCTTCTTACCTAGCCAAGACATGAGTCTCTGTTCACACTGTGGGCTAGCGTAATTAGATTGTGGGTGAAGCAGCCCCAGCCGCTTCTCTCATGTTTTCTAGCTAACACCAGAATACAGTAGAGAGACACTTGAGTAAGGAGACACTGTCCTCCTCCGGCAACTTTGTACATTTATGGTTCAAACGAGAAATCTGCCACATCCATGTCTCTCCGATCGGGCCTTGTGTCTTGTCTGTGAGCATACTACAAAATGCGAGACTGAGTTTCCAGCACTTTCAGTCCAGACCTTACCAGGGCAAGCCAGCCCACGCAACTGACAAATGTTAGGGGGAGGTCAGGTTGCAGTACGCACACAATCCAAGCAGCTTGCCTCCCATAGCAAATATGGCACCAGAAGCGCCTTCGCAGTGGGGTGCATGGGAGGTGCCAGCATTCCTCCCCCCGTATCCATCTCTCTTGCCCCAGTGGAGCATAACAGTGGCCAAAAAGGAGCAAACAATGTTGATACCTGGACACATTCCATAACCAACTCTGAGGTTCACCCATCAAAGCAGTCAGGTGTGCACAGAGGGCTGGTTACGCAAGAAACCCTCCATAGACGGGGATGAACTGAAGCCTACACGCAAGAGATTGTGCAAAGCTTGCTATGATTTTATTTTATTTTGCAAGCTCCTAATAACGTTTCAGATTCTCAGGGCTTTGAGGAAGTCTCTCTTCCATTTTTAACAAAAAAAAAGGGAGAGAGAGAGAGAGAAAGAGAGTGAGTGAGAACGGCTACCTCTGCAGTTGACTCAATGTAAAACATGCCATACCTGCAATGTTCTCCTGCTTGGGGCAAATTCCTTTTGTAGGCGTGAGAAGACGGTCTTCTTCATCGGGTGTGACTTGGATCCCGATTTCCACTGGCTCTGACACTTTCCTGAGCTCAGAGCGTGACAAAGGGGGAGGACTGCTCTTATCCAGGTTCTTTTCATAGCAGGCACCACCAGGGCCATGACACTGTTTCTTCTTGTGCTCTATAAAAACCAAGATGTCTCCCAGGGGGAAGTTCATCTGACACTGTCCACAGGTTAACAAGTCGGGGTCTGCTCCACCTGCCGTAATGCTGAGCCCCACTGGCTCTCCAAGCGCTAGGCTCTCATCCTCGTGGGCGATGACCACTTCCACATGGTCAGCCTCTGCTTTATATGGGTAAGCAGAAAAAAAGGGTGAGGGTCAGGGGGAAGGGGAAGAAAGAGAGAGAGAGAGAAGAGGGAAAAGAATTGAGAGCAATTTGTTTAAATATTCATATACCCCTGAATTAGAACAGGAATTTTTTTTCAAGCCCGATATCTTTTATCTATGCCCCTCCCTCCTTGTCTCTACCAACTATTCAAATACATTTTGCAACCAAGCCTGCCTGTGAAAGAAAACAAGACGCAGATCAGATGTGGCTTTCCTGAATTCTTCTTTCCAACTACCCTGGAGCAATGCACTCATAGCACTGAAGATCTGTCATGATTGCCTTTTAGAACCGTAATCGGAATGACCCCGAATAGAAAGTGATGGACTTCACTTATCCGGTTCACCGATGAATTCTACCTAGGTCAATCAATTTCTACATCAGTGCCGCCTTCTTCTGGACAATGGAAACAGTACTGGCCTACCTGATAGGGTTGTCGTGAGACACACATTTTTTTAGAAACATACTTTTCACCTTACAATATACTGATATTAATTAACCATTTCACAAGAATTGTTCCTCCAGTTGTTTGTCTTATTCTTAGGTCCAATCCTAACCTGGAGTTAGGCAGTCACAAAGGCCACCGTAAAGCGTGTTTGGACCACTCTCGGAGGATGGCGCACGTCTGTGTGCTGGCCTCTCTGACTCCGGTCTGGTCCAGTAAAGTATGGTCCAAACATACTTTACGGTGTCTCTTGTGCCGGCCAAACTTTGCCAGTTTGATATCCTAGCTTGTTTGCTCGCTATAATTAGCCAGTTAGCTTGTTCTAACTAGCCAGGATTTGCTGGGTTCAGACACAACAAGGGATCAGTTTAAGTGGCTGACACAAGGGACAGCGTAAAGTATGTTTGGACCACTCTCGGAGTCAGAGAGGCCAGTACGCAGGCAGGCGCCATCCTCCCTGACTCCGAGAGTGGTCCAAACACACTTTATGGTAGCCCTTGTACTAGCCAAACTTTGCTAGCCTAACTATGCCGGCCTAACTCCAAGTTAGGTGTGCCTCCTAAATCAGATTTAAACAAGTTACAATGAAGGGATGGTACACATACACGCTTGTGGTAGTACAATGTGATAACATGGTTTAATCATAGTATATCATGATGTATATGTATATCATAGTATACCAAGTCTGGATGTGTGAGGATCAGAACTGGAAAGCTCCTGCATGCAAAACATATACTTGGTAACAGAGCTATTATAGTCTCTAGGTATTTTGTATCCTAAGAGAGGAACCAACTCATTTTGACCCTTCTGTTGCTCCACTGCGCAGGTTTCAGTTTGACAAGGGCAGAGGGCGGCCATATTGTCTCTATTAATAGCTGTTTGGGCCTACTTCTCATGGCAGGAGAGACCCGTAGGCTAAGAATCCTTGCATCACTACTACCAGGAAGGTGGTAGGAACATTCCCCGAGACTGGCTTCTCCTACAAAGGCAAGACCAACTCAGAGAACAAGTCCCTTCAATTGCAAGTACTGTATGTATACACAACCTCTAGTCAGGTAACAATTGCAGGACTAGTTTGCTGGGCTTGTTCTGAACAGGAAGAGTCTCTTCCAAGCCCCAAAACAAGCCTGACCAAACCAGTAGAGACACAGCCAAGATAAGCAGCTGCTTCTGCTCTTCCATGGCTGACTAGAGACGGGGCAGAGGAAACTGGTCCCACCCAAGTCAAGCTGCCCAAGGCCTTCCCCTGTATTTTTCCCTTTCCACTGTAGGAAGAAGCTCTCTTGTGTTTAACAGCAGGGGATAACTCTGCCTATTCACACCAGTATGTGAACCCAATTAGAATAGGGGACCATCTTCTCATCTGTTTGTTATGTAAATTGTTTTGAAAACTTGAAAATAATAATACTTTTGTTGCTTTTCTCTCCTCCCCACCACCCGTGGTCACAATGGAGATGTGTACATCCATCAAATATGGGCTCTGGCTAACGTTTAATGCTCAAATCCAGAGCACTACGGGACTGGTGCAGGGTTGTGCACCCTGCTGCATGAAATGCAGCTACCTTGCGTGTTAGTTACCTTGCACTACAATGTTGTATACTTGGTAGTCGAACCAACTGCAAAAGCCCATTTCTGCATTAAAATTCTAGTCTGTGGTGTGTAAGAATGAAGTATACGAGCACTTTATTTTCTCCAGCTTGTACCCTAAATCTCCAGCTCTACGCAAACTTAGCATGAGTAAGTAGGTATGCATAGAATTGCAGGCGACATCGTTTTTAGGTCTTCCAGTACTGTATGCAGGTTGCTACCAAATGTTTTCCTGTTGGGTGGCATTCATGCCCTGTCACATGCTGTCATCTCTTTTGCAATAGTGGCTGTCTGTACCCAAGCTGCAGCAATGCCAACCCTCCTTTCCCTTTTTTTTATTTTATTTTAAATAATCTGCATGCAACCCTGTTGGTTATGGAATCAGCTCTCAAACAAATCAAGCAACAACTGCAATGCAAATAAAAATGCAAAAACCAAAATGCACACAGAGAACCCCCACCCCACCCCAAAAAATACAGTATGCAATTCGGTTCACGTTACAAGATTATTTGGGAGTAGCTCCGCTGAACTCAAGAGAAATCTGTGGAACTTACAGCTAAGCAACAATGCATAGGATTAGAGCTTGGTTTCTTAACTTTATCACAATATTCTGAGATGCTGAAAACTCCAAACGCAGGTTCTTTTCCAGAATCACATTCACAGCACACTTTCCATTGTTTAACAACTCCCCAAAACCTCATTCATAAGTGGTCTAGAGAAAGTTCAAAATATTTATAAATGATCCGATCTGATAAAATGATCTTTGACACATGGAATCACACTGACATGAGACTTTTTGACATTCCTCCAAGTGTCTGAATTACCAGGAGTTTGGGACAACTCCAGGATTGCGTGAGACAGCAATACACTCAAAAGCAGTTAATTTACAGGCCTCTGTACAGGGTAAGGGTTTATTTTTTTATTTTGTGTATTTATTTCCACCGCAGCCTAATTGAAAAACCACACGAAACATGGTCTTCAATCAGGCACAATTCCCATTGGCTAGCAGGGTTTTGCTTTGAACAAAAATTTTATCATTTGGCCCGATCAATACACAGAGAACTAACAGCATGTAAATAAAAGAGATGAGCCACTGAAGTTTTATCAGGAGAAGGGGGTAGTAAACTCTGCAGGGGGAAAAAAATGAACACATGGAAATACTGGCATTGGCGATTTGTTTCAGAATTTCCTGGAGATCTAAAAGCAGCAGGGCAATGTAAAACGCTTGTCATCATCCTGTACTGCAATCGCTAAAGTGAACAGGAATGTTGGCCAATTTAAAAAAAAAAAAGCTGTAGTTAATTTTAAGGTTTTTTTATTTTTTTAAAAAGAATTTACTATCTAACTGGGAGATGGATTTCACAGTTTCAGTCAAAGAATTATTTGGAAGATATGGTATACCTAACGTCGCTCTCCAAAAGGAAGCGCTAATTAGCACGTGAATCATACGTACCATAACCCGCATCACTGCCCACTAAGTACATGCATTATGTAAGAAAAAGGAGCGTATCAGAACCGAGAGCTTGTTATATTCACAGTGGTTCAGATTAGGCCTACATTACGATTCTGTACAGTCAACAGAGGTGTATGAGCCAGAAGAAACCTACAGAACAGAAGATGCACACGCAAAAGCTTTGAGTTTCCTGTACTTACTTGTAGCCAAATTAATCCACTAGGTAACTAAATTCCGGGCACAATGCATGGTGTATGTGAAACCCATTAATTACTTCTCTCTCTCTCCCCCCCCCACTCTTTCCTCTAAGTTTACTTAAAAGCAGTCAGTAGACAATGCAACGTAATTAATTTACCAATTTATTTTATGAAAAGACGCTTTGCCATCATGAAAATGTAATCATAACCCTGGCGCTGAGCAGGAAGTGAGTGGATTTCTGTGCGAATGGTTTGTCACAATGCAAAAGGCAATTATTTAGTGCTTCTGTTCGCTTTAATGATCTAACATTGAGCAATACTGTTTATATTGAAGAGAGCTTGCACCTTTAATTACCAATTACATATACATAATTTTAGAGCCAAAAGGGAAAGGAAAAAAATGCAAGAGTGCTGTGAAAAGACTCCTTTAGACAACATGTGCACCCTTTCTGGAAGAGAATTCCTATTAGGTGGGAGCAGCGTGTCAAAATATTAAAACACACAAGCACAAAAGAAGAGAAGGTAAAAGGGCTGGAAGACGCAAAATACGTAGCACGGCTTCAGAGCCAAGGTAGATCAGGAAGAAGCACCAAAAGGGAGGAGGGATGAAGGAGAAATACTGGGGGGAAATGCCTTTTAGCGAGCTCCTGCAACCATCTTGCATTAAAGTTAGATATGCATCTCAAATTACAGTGCGCTAACTATGGCATATGAACTGATAGGGCTGTGCATGTCTGTGCGTGCATGCATGCATGTGTGTGTGTGTGTGTGTTTATAATACTTTATTATCGTTTCGATGTGAGAAATATTTTTGTCTCCAGGAAAAAAACGAAGCGGGGAGGAAAAAAATAGGAAGACGGCAAGTGAAAAACTGTGACACTTTCTAAGCTCCCAGACCCTGCCTGTGTAGAAATTCCAAAATCTCCTTCAGTTGTCAGCAACTGAATTGTTCAAAATTTCCTTTTCATTTCTCTAACTAATCGTTTAAGTCGCCTCGGAAGGATTAAAAGGAAAAAGGAAGAAAACACAGTGCCCCCATTTTGCAAGACGGGCCGGGGATCAAAAGTTATTAAGCTCACCAGTTTCCCTGCTTTATCAGCCCAAGTTGGCATCTTGTATTAGGATGGTCTCACTAGCGTTTGACCGTAATTAGTTAAGTCCGCATGTGCCCATTCATATGAAATCCTCTCTTCCCCCTCTGCCCCCACCCAAGCAGACTGCAATGGCATTTTTTTAATAACATCTGGTATCCTTTTCATTCTTTGGCAGTCTTCACATTTGAAGAAATCAGCTTTACATTTTCTCCCTGCACAAAGCCCTTGCAAATGATAGCCGCTGGTTTTCTCGAGAATCAAGAAAAGTTTTTTTGAAGTTATTTTAATTCCAATTTCTGTTTAATAGCTCATTACAAAAGTCAAGCTGATAAACTAATTGTGGCATAAATTATTCGAAAGCTACAGACCAGCTACTGGACTGCTCACTCCAGTCTAGAAGGAATATTCTAGATGTTTCTGGATGGTACCGCTCTTCATCAATAATTCACCTGGCCTCATTGAAATTAAAAAAAAAAAGCTTGACCATCTAATTCATTGAAAGAGATGGGAAGCCAACATAGTACAACTCTGTGTATACTTGAGGTAAAATAGACAATCTCAAATCATTTTGGTTTAAAAGGCCTTTCTTCCACAACCTCATCAAGATGCCCCCAAAAAGGCTACATTCAGACCAAAGACACAGAAATCAAATGAGGGGAAAAGGGGCAAAGAAAAACCAGGTACTATTCCTGGGCATTTGGGTTAACAGGGCTTACGCAAGAGCAACATTTAGTAGCCTATGTCCAAAGCTAACAACTGATGTGTGATGTTCAGGTCTGACAATATGTGAAGTATCCCAGTTTTCAGATGGGCTGAACTGAGTAGAGTTGGGCCTAACCTCTCTGGGCTACAATCCTGAATTCAGGAGAATGAAAAAAGTCTCCACCATATTCTCTGAAAGACAGGTTTTTCTTCACAAACAAGTTAGGGTTTAAGCCAGCTTTTTTTCTTTTTTTCTTTTTTCGGCTTCTCAGACAGAATCAAATGGTACCCGAGGCCACTGTGCCTAAATATATCACCTAAAGACAACACTAAGACTCTAGGCCTAGGGGGTCCAATGTGGTGGCCCTATACGTACCAGGCCAGAGCCAATGTTCCCATTTCCAAAAGGAAATACTTTTTTACCCAGCATGTAATTAATCTGTGGAACTCCTTGCCACAGAAGATGGTGATGGCATCTGACCTAGGTGCCTTTAAAAGGGGACTGGACAGATTCCTGGAGTAAAGTTCCATTGCAGGCTACAGGCTATGATGGGTGGTGCAACCTCCTTATTTTAGAAGTAGGCTACCTTGGAATGCCAGATGCAGGGGAGTGGCAATAAGATGCAAGTATCTTGTTGTCTTGTGTGCTCCCTGAAGCATCTAATAGGCCACTGTGAGATACAGGAAGCTTGGCCTGATCCAGCAACACTCTTACGTTCCGTTCTGAATGCTAATATGACTACTTCTGCTATCAACAGAGCAATTTAATTTTGATTTTAAAAAATGTATATAAGTACAACATTGTCACAAACACACACTAGTAGCCCGTACTGCTTCCAGGTGCCATGAAATTAAACATAATGTTCCTCATGAGCCTGCCAATCTCATAACATCTCTTCCTTAATAACTCCTTGCAAAGAGATGTGTGGTAATCTCTGGTACAATGCTAGTTACCAAAAGCCTCCCTCGCCATTTGATGGACACAGGGTGCCATGTTAGCAGCTTAATTCTTCATCATCGGTTCTACAAACCATGCCCATATTTTGATACCTACCATAGTTTCTTTTTTAAAAAAAAAACATGGTAGGTACAGTTGGGGAAGGCAGGATGTAGAGAATCACATGTAACCAACATCGAACATTACAAGATTCAAATCTCTTGGAGGGGAAGGAATTTGTTTAGAAGGGCTGCTCAGCCAAACTCAAGAAACCATGGAGGTCCAATACAATGGAAACACCTCCCTTTGGTTCCTTGAAATCAAGCTTCTTGAAGCCATTTTGCACATCTCACCAAGTTCGCTACTCAAAAGGGAGCTACCGTCAATGACGGCACATTGACACGTCCACCTGTATTATATACGTGTCGCTTGCCTTCACATAGGGGCATACCTTTAAAATGTAAAGTGTTGCCAACCCTCTGTAGCGGTCATGTTCCACTTCAAAATACGTAAATCATATTCATATCTCGAAAGTATTAATGCACAAAAAAAATATGGATGGCTCTGTGCTCTCATTATTCCCCCTTTATTTTGTCCCCCAGGGTGGGAAGCAAAGAATGTTTCTCACGAAATGGGAAGAACAGCGGATTGTTTTAGCAGCCACTACCATTGCCCGTTATGTTTGCCTCCATTTAGGTTCCCTGCAAACCCAGAAGTATGCCAGAGAGGCCAGCAGCTGACGAAAAAGCTGCTCCTACGGTTTTATCTATAGAGGTGCTGCTAGCGGGTGCTGCAATCGCCATGGGTACTGAGAAGTTGGTTACCATGTAAATCTCTTCGCAGGTTCAGATGAACAGACTGCAGATTAACCAGATCTGACTGTGTTTTGTAATGATGAACTGATGAATCATGCAGCATTTGCCAGCTGAACCCCTCTACAGGGAAATCCTAACTTCAAAAGGTATAGCGGGCAGAATCTCCTGCCTCTGCCCCATGTGAGGAATCTTCTCCTGCTCCCCAAGATCTCCAGGCTGCTGCACCCAGAATTCTGAATCTCAGGGGTGTAAACAAAACCAGACTCCCTACGCTGAAAAAAAGCTTCACCGGGCTGCTCTCTGGGGGGGAATGGCTTTCATCTTAAGGTGCTGCCCACACAGCAATGATTTAAAATGGTGCTGTGCACCTCCATCAGCAAATATCTTCCCCCCTCCCACTGACCCCTTCACTTTCCCTAAGAAAATACCTCAGGTCAGCCATGCTGTAACCATTCCGAAGGTGTTCCTAGCTTGACGTTTCCTGTGAGCGGATCTCTTTATCTGCCAACCATTCCACCTGCGCCCAAGTTTTAGCCCCCCAATTTTGTCTCAAACTGGAAAGTGTCACGTTGAGAGACGCCCAGTCGTCGAAACCGCGGAGAGCGGAGCCCAGGACACTTTTTTGACATATTCTTTAGGCGCCATCTCTTCTGTTTTGTTTGTTGCAAAATAAAATAAACCCAAGCGAAAGGGGAAAAGGCATCCTGCACAAACTGAAATAGGGATAAAATTTTTGCGGCACAGTGGCGTAAAATAGTCGGTCAGGACGGCTTATCCCAGCCATCGGCAGATCATGTTCAGAAGACATCCGGCCCACAAAAACCCGACTAACCTGCATGTAGTAGCTCTAAGATCAGTTTCAAATGAAAAGCTTAAATTGGTTTGCACTTATGAACAGTTTCCTGACCACCAAAAACTGACCAACATATACATGGCCAGACACATATCGGTGGGCAACCCATTCCTATCGGCCAACAGCGTTTACAGACTTATTTAAAAGGTGATAATATGGCACAAATATAAAACCTGCACATTGAATGCACATTCTGCACATAGAAAGTACATTTGCTTTCTCTCCCATGTTCTGTCTTGCACCAACATGTGGTGCAAAGCTGAGCACATGAGAAATCAAATGTACTTTTTTGCGTTGTTCACAAAAACATGGCAGCTCTAAGACTGCTGAAGATAGTTCAGTCTGCATGGACTTGTTCATCCTCTGGTTTGGCTTGCTAAAGCTGTGATTTACAGGTGCCCATCGCTTCTAGCACTGCATGTGGCTCCTCAGTGTAGGGGAGATGGTTTTCCAGTGCATTTGCCTGGGCTCAGTATTGGGTAGCCTTGCAAAGACACCGATCAAGCTTCAGATGCGAATGGCTTCCAATAACTATGGAAAGCGCTGCTGTGATTTTTCAAACTTGGATTTGCTCATTTAGATTGCATGCATTTGCAAAAGGCAAAGTTATGATTTTCAGCACTCCCGAGTAAAGTCATTATACCTTTTTGCAGAACTACTCTGTACTTTAGAACACAAATTAACCCACAAATACACACACGACAAAGCCTTCAAAACAATAATAACCACCATGGTTAAAAAAAAAAAAAAGATGGAGTGAAATGAGTTAAGGGCAAGGTAAAAAACAAAGTCCAGCATGTTCCCACATAGGCATAAATCTCAAAGTGGAATTCAAGTCCCCTGACCTCATCAAGGGCACTTAAAATCTAACAAAATGGCTACTCTAACTGCATGGAGTGTGTGTGGGGGTCACCTGTAGCATCTGGTACACCCAGGAGTACCGCAGCCCTGCTTTCTACATTTCCACCCTGAGAATTGCCTCTGCCCATATTTAAATCCAAAGCTATATACGTACAATGTTAACGGAACAAGGGTGATGTATGTTTTGCTAAATAAACTAGTTGTTTGGAGTGCAGAGGGGGAGAGGAAGAGAAAGATTTATTGCAATAGAGAGGCTAAAATGCATAGGTTCTTGTATAGACCACGAAAGCCGTAAATCTTCACAGATAAATCAAGGATTGAGATGATGTGATACAAAAGCTTTCTTTGTTCCTCTGTGAATAGATTTGTTTTACTTAAAACTAAATAGAAAAAGGAGGGGGAAATGGATACTCCGAGAGGAGGGGGAGTACACATGGGTAAGCTGAATTCCTATACTTTTGGCTGTACTGAAACAGGCTAGCTAGATTATAGATCCATAGCAATATATGAAGAAGGCGGGGGGGAAAGTCAAATAAAATCAGTGCATTTGATTTCTGCTGTGGATTGAAACACAGGTAGAACCTTTGTCAAATTTCTGTCTCAAAAGACAAGATTCAAGGGGATTGTAAATCACCACCGTACTCACACCAAAACTCTCAGGGACCATTTTTCAAGTTGCACGGAAGCCCAGGGGTTTAGACACTCAACGGATTTTGTCGGTTTATTCCAGTGTCATAAAAAACAAAAACAAAAAAAACAGGGACGTGGAGGTGACTTTCTGCAAACAATCCCTCTATTTATTCCTCCTGTGATATAATTCTCTCTCTTTCACCCGCACACACGTTCACCCAAACACACACACACACACACACACACACACACACACACACACACACACACTACATGCACATTATCCCCCGCCTCAAGCAGCTTCTTCCATGCCCACAAAGCACAGATCATTAGCTCTGTTGCAAATGAAATTATTTGCATTGGGGCAAAAGTCTGGGCATACGTGAAAATAAATAAATAACGCTCATCAGTCCCTGTGAATGCTGAACCATTATTCAGATCCCCAAACTGGGTGTCACCCCGCCCCAAAATGATGTTCTTCTATGCTCACTGCCACCACCAACAGCCGTCTCCTCCACCATCCCTGGCATATATCTCTGCTGCATGAACTGAATTCTCCTTGATATCTACTGTACATATAATCCGCTCTTTAGGAGTCCCCTGTACAATATATAGCTCCTTACTGGTAACTGGTAGCTTTTTTCCCCAAAAAACAAGGAGGGAGGCAGTGGACAAGTCTGAGTGATGCTGAGGAATTGTAACTTACTGTGAATACACAACCGCCTTCGAGGCTGATAACTGAGGGTGGAAAAGGACTGCTTAGGGACTGCATGAGGATTTTATGAAAGCAAATAAGCAGAAAAGGAGGAAGGTGTCACTATAACAGCCGCTGGAAAAATCGCACATTTATCCGTGGTGCCCACTCTGCATAAGCTCTGGTTTTCCCTCAGCTTGGTATAGAGATGTGCATGAAGGCATGCTTATCGGGCAGCCAAGTTTAGTCCCATGGAAGTCCTGAGCATGTACAACTAACTGCATGCAGGACTGTTCAGTTCTCCTATTTTTCCGGGGTTCTCAAGACCCCTTGAGATGAACAGGAGCTGCACAACGGCTCAGTGGTAGGTTGTGCCCTCAGATGCCTAGATAAGAGTGTTCGGGATGATTTTTCAGGGACTGCTTAACTTTAAGAAAACCCTTCATGCCGGCTCCATCAGGCCCTGATTTTTGTGTCCAATCTCATTCATCCCTTCAGCTTTAATTTCAGCAATTTCCTTCCCTCCCGACAAAAAGGATCGGTGCCTTATGTAAAACACTCACAAAAGGAAACAAAAACAACAAAAAGAAAGACAGTAAGAGTGCAGTTTGGAGACAGTGAATGGTTTCAGCAGAAAACCTGTTGAGATTACTGAGTGCTACCTCACTTTTCTTTTAGATAACAGAAATAGATATCGATATAGAAAAGTTTTAAGTGCTGGGATTGAAGCCCTGCCACTGACCACGTTAGAGGTCAGGTTTCTATAACAAAGATTGCTTTTTTTTCCAGAATGTGAGGAGGGGGAGAGCTTAGTATTTTGGGCTTCCACGTTAGCCAAACAAACTGCTCACTGAGATATGCTTGTAACTGGATGGGAACATGAAATAAAGTCAAGGAATTATTTGATAAATGGCAATGGGGAGAGAAGCCTTTTCCTATAGGAGGAAACAGCCTTACTCTTTTGCTGGACTTCATTTAATTCTCTTCCAAGCTCAAATGGAGCCCTCTACTCTGTCCAACTATATATTTGTGCCCTAAAATGAGGCAGAATCTGTAAAAGAGTTTGGCATACTTCAGCCGGTCAAATGTCTTCACAAACATTTGTTTTTAGCATTCCCAGAGGGAAAAAAAAGCAGCTTTTTTTTTTCTTTTCTCTCTTTCTCTCGGAATGATATGACGCACAAGCACTGCAATAATGTACGACTCTAGCAAGGTGAATCCAAGACATGGAGACACTGAAAAGTGTAGACATGCCGAATGTGCACGTGTGCATGTGTGTCCATCTGTGTGTGTGTGCCCACAGACACTTTTGAACGCTGTAGGTAGATTTTTATTTCTTTCTTCAGGGGAAATACCTCTGTTCCTGTATTATTCTCAGAAAGAGTGCATGCTACAAGGATTAAGAAGTAACCCTGCCACTGTACTGGGTATGTATGTATGAAAGACGTATGTACTGTATTTCTTCTACACACTGGGCACTTTCTGAATGTGTTGCCACCACACTGCTGCACGTAATTCTTGGACATTTCCTATCATTATTTTTCTATCTTACTGCATGCTCATCTGAATATATATTCGTGGCAGAAAAATCTATGTATCCTTAAACAGTTTTCAGAAGCACAGCCTACACTAGTGCACAGACAAGTGAAGGATCTGGTTGCCCTGAACCTTCAGTATGATTAATGCTATCCATATAGATTATTTTGTAACTGTTCATCTGCTAGATCTGTGCATTTGTACCTTGATACAGAGAGAGAGGGCGAGAGCACAGATACATCTGTGTGCACCAATTTGAACTCAGACACACCTCACTAGTAAATGCATAGCTTTTGAAGGGTTGTGTTTTGCTGGTGCATCTCTGCGATTCACAACATACATATCTATTCCTCTTACTATTTATTTCATTGATTGTGTGCCTACATAAATATACTGTATACAAAAGACAGAGAGATACAAAAGGAAGACGCAAACATGTTCACACCCTGGAGGACCATGTTTTCTTAAGGACTTAGTTTTTATTACCGTGCTTAATTATCGTATTTATATATGCCACCGGAGCAACCCTTCAAGCTCAAGACGCACAAATCTAAACCTACACAAAAGATGAATTAATCATTGTATGCACATATGTTTCCATACATTTTGCAAGGAGCCTCCCCTTTGCTCACAGCTAATCCAACAACTCAGGACTAAGAAAGCAAAGATAAGCTGTTGACCGTAAAAGACACCGTTAAAAACTAATTTTAATTAAAGGCATCTATCTCACCAGAGCAACTTAATCAGTCATAATTTGCTTGGAAAATAGATTTATCTAACTTGCAATCTCTCTCATCTTGTACCATATAGATCTCGGCATGAAAATCGATACCACAACTTTACACCTAAAACATTTTGCAGCAATAGAAACTGACTGGCTCCTACCTATCATTTCCTTGCCTCTATGGGTGCGGGAAACCTGAATCATCCAAGAGACAGGCTATGAGCGCCCCCTAGCTGTCATAAGACGCCACTGAGCGCCACAAGGCACAAATGTGACTTGCAATTCAGCTGAAAGCTAGCAAAGTTTATTTTGGAAAGTATTTTGTATCAACAAACAAGAGGGTGCAGGGCAATCGAGATAGGAAATGTAAAAGGGGGAAAGTCAAGCTTCCTGCAAGATGTTTTAAACAAATGGATCAAGCTCTAAACAGCTAGTTCTGATAAGGACGGCGGAATAGGTGTCAACTGGAGTCTGTGACATCGATAATTTGGCCTCCTTTACCTAAACCACATGCACTCAAGTCATCAGTCTTGTTTCAAGCACTGCAAGGCAGTCCTTTGTTCAACACACACCACAATACGTTTGATGCCAGATAAGGGACTACGTACACACACACACACACACACACACACACACACACAGAGTCTATTAAACACATTGCCAAAAAAAAAAAAAGATCTTTATCCAGACTCACTAAACTGCTTCAATAAGCTTGACAAAATATTCTCTTTGCCTACCAATGGAGAGCAAAGCTGTTTCACAGTAAAACAATTTCTTATGCTAAGCAAATCGAAGGACTCAATGAAAGAAGTGGGCAGGACACTAAGAAGTGTCCAAGGGGGAGGGGGGAAGCTGTAGAGTAGAGAGGCTGCATTGATTTCAAAAGCAGGAGTAGTTTTTAGAAGCTGCAATCTTTAAGTAAAATGGGAGATGCATGACCCCAATCAAATGCAGATAACAGGGAATACCATCTTTTAAAAAGATTTTTCTTAAAGCTGCCTGTAATACCTGCTGCAGCTCTGTGTGTGTGTGTGTGTGTGTGTGTGTGTGTGTGTGTGTGCATGCATGTACACAGGCCTCCAGGTACACCAAAACTGTCAGCTTTCTCTACAGATGTATTCATAGCTACTTTGTAGTTACACCTTGGAGGTTGCATGTGACTATTAGGGCCTTTGCATAGCAGGAAACTTTTGACTGAAAGAAACCTTGAAAACTGAAAACAAATGTGACAAGGAGAGTTTTCTCTCAACAGAGATCCTGTGGACACCATGGTAATCACCTGGGCCAGCTCCAAAAGCTTTGCAAGTCACCTGTTGACAAAGGGCTTCAGAAGTATCGTTGTGATTATTATTATCATCTGATATTTTTATCCAGGGATGTCTGGTGTTTTTTCTGAATCTTTTCTCAAGAACTTCCTTCAGGCGGGCTTTTTAACCCTGTTTTATGAATGAAGATTTCTTGCTGGTCGAAGGAGGTTGTTTTCATTCTGTTCCAGCATGTCCTGCCACCCCTAAATTGCAAAATGAGCACCTAGCTGTCCTAGCTAGGGAAAAAGCTATTAAACTAGAAAACCTGTTGTGGAAATCCAGGCAGCGTTATCATCTTTCACACAAAAAGATCCTAGAACATCTCTGCCTGGGCTTTTACAGAGATCTCATTTTCACTTTCTAAATTGTTATGTAACTTGCTATATTTTTCACAGTAAGCCATTACAGGCGACAAGACCAAATGCGTCCATTCATTCATCAGCTCTTAATCTATCCCAACTAGGGCAGGGATACGTTTGAGAAGAGGAGCAGAAGTCACAGGAGCTCTACCTCTAAACAAAAAAAGACACACCAGGACAATAAAGCAAAAGGACAGTTACTGTAATCAGTAACGTTGGTCTGAACTGGATTGGTCTGAACCTGACGTTGGTGTGAACTGGATCTGGACTACACTTGGCTACTTACTTGGAAGTAAGCCCCACTGAACTCAGTGAGACTTACTTCTGGATAAACACAGATGAGCTGACTGTCAATAGATGACTCTTGCACACTCGCACAACTGTTTGTTTGTTCTTCAGTATGGCAATTCTTTCAATCCCTATAAAGGCAGAAATCTAATAAACCCCAAGGAGGGGGGAGGTGAGAATTAAACCTTCTCCTCTCTGTTCTGCAACTCACCCATTCCACCTAGTTGTGTATGCTGACACGCAATGCCATTTTCCTGGCAAGTGCTTGACTGTGAACCATCAAATAGCAGCAGATTGCAGAAAGCAACACCAGATTCACTGAAGATTCACCGTTTGGGCTGGGGGGGGGGAAGAAGAGGTTTTTTATATATATTTTTTTATTTGGTCCTTCTTGCTAATGTGTAGTGTCTTGTCAAACTTCTCCAGATTCCCCTCTTGTCTTTTTAAAAAGAAAAAGAAGGCTCTTCTCTAATAATTTATAACTCCTTTCTGGAAACAGGTCCAACTATTTAACCCCCTGCCTGGCAAAAGCTATCTTTGCACAACTCTGTAGCTCAAATGTGAACTGCCTTATTTTTCTTTTTTTTTTTTTGCTATCTCTCTCTCTCTCTCTCTCTCTCTCTCTCTCTCTCTCTCTCTCTCTCTCTCTCTCTCTGTACCCATCACCTCTCTGGTTAGTATCTTTTTCCCAGCACCGTTCCAGAGGTTCTTGTAGTTTCCTCCAGATGGAAGGATGAATGAAAGACCTGGGGCAAGAAAGGGACTTTCTCCCTTGCAGGTCCTCTCTCTATGCCAACCTAAACCTTCTTTCACCATGAAGCCTCCCTGTACAGACCTTGAGGAACCCTTCCTCTCCACCCAAATCATTCACTTTTCATCTTCACAATAGGAAAAAAGAGGGTGGAGGGAGGGAAGGAGCAGATTTTCATAAACTCCCCCGCAACTACCCTCATCCCCAAGGATGACTGGAGAAAAAAAGATTTTGCAAGCCTGACTCTTGCTGCTGTGGTTCTCATGCCATCTTTTTCTATTTTTCCCATCTTACAAGCCCAAACTCCACTTGCAAAACCGCGCAGCACACAAAAGGTGTGAGTTACATGAAATAATCTGGATTTCTCTCTCTCAACGTCTCCTCTCTCTCCCCTCCCCACCTTTACCCAAAGAGAAAGGTAATTTACAAACCGGCTGGGTTTTCTATGCAAAAATAACGACGAGAAAAATGCACTTCGCCCAAAAAGATGTCGTGGGTTTTTGATTTGTCTGGTTTAGCTTGGGATTTTTTTATTATTATTATTATTTTAAAAAAATCCACTTTATTTGGAGGTTCAGCCACTCAATGTGGTGGTCCAACTCCCCGTTGCAAAATAGCGCTCCAAATCAATTAAAAGGCCAACAGCAAATGCATCTTCATCGGGGTTGTAGCGGGTTAATAAAGGGGGGGTTCAAGAAAGGAGGGGGAGAAAAAAGAGGGGGGGAAATTAAGTCGCCCGGGGAAAAGCGAGGAAAAAAAAGACCCAGCCACACATTCGCCTGCCAAAACGCCATCCCGAGGAGAAGCGCCTGCCTTCGCCGAGCGATATAATTCCGATGTATTCTTACAAACAGCATTTTTTTGATCAGCTGCAACAAAAGAGTGAAGGCGAGCGAGCGAGGGAGACCGCTGTCATCAAATGCTGTTGGCAGATGGCTGCGAGTCTTGGGTTTTCGGGGGGGGGAGGGGAGGCGCCGGGCTTTATTTATTTAATTTATTTATTTATTTATTTATTTAAATGCTTTTAAAATATAACATACATATTCTATTCCCCTTTTTTTTTGCCGGGTCTCTCCGGTTTCCCCCCCCCCCGGGGCGGCTCTCTCCCGGCCCCCTAACCCCCCCCCCACTCTTCGCCCAGGTCCACACGCGCGACGGCTGCTGAGCCGCGCTTTGCAAGGGAGGGAGCTGTTCTTTTTGGCGTTCGCGGGAGTCTGTTTGGGCTGCGAATCGAGCTTTTTTTTTTTTTTCCCCTTTTTCTTTTTTCCTCTCCTTGCTTTCTCATGCTCTCCCTCCCCTCTCCAAGCACCGCAGCAGGTCGGCCGCCTTTCCTTCGTCGCACCTGGCCTCCAAAGAGCAGCCCGGGCGTGCACAGAGCGCGGAGGCTGCCTCCTGCACCCGTTCGGGGCAGCTTCTCTCGGTTGCATTTTGGAGAGGGCGACGCAGGACTTGTATTGTCTGTCCTTTTTCTGTGGGGGGGTTTCCCCTCAAATCCGCAGGGCCGGAGGCTTTGCAAAGAGGAGCTGAACTAATGCAAACTGACTCCCGGCGAGCTCCTGCACAGGCTGCGAGGCAACTCCGGGCTCCCCACCCCCCACCCCGCGGTCCCGAGCAAGGACCACGCTGGATCTCTTCTGAACCCCCCCCCTCCCCAATGTGCCTTGAGGCTATTCGGGTCGCGCTCGGGTCCGTCCCGTTTCCCCCCCTCCTCGCCCCCAAGGGCCTCCTGCTCTTGCAAAAGTGGCGCCCGGAGCAGGACTTGCAAACTGCGCTCTCTGCTCCTGGGCAAAATGGTGCTCCCTTCCTCAGCGAGACTGGGCGCCCCCCCCCGCGCTCCGTTTCACACGCTCCCCCCCCACCTCCTTGGTCCTCCGTTTTGGAGGAAGGAAGCAAGGTGGGCACACGCCGGTCTACAGCCTACATTGACTACAGAGCCCCCACCCACCCCCGGCGAAGGACGAGAAGGGAGATCCCGGGGAGGCTTCAGCCTGCCCGGCAACCTGCAAGCTGACATCTCCCCCAGCCGAGTCCTGGCTCTGTGACCGGCTTCCCTAAAGCGTGGGGGGGTGCGGGGGAGCAGCCCCAACCTCTTGCCTTCCAGCGCCCCACGCCGCCGCCGCCGCCGCCTCCTCCCTTCTCCCGCTCGCAGCTCTCCACGCCGGCCTCGCCGCTCCGTCCCCGGCCCAGGCGTCCTCTCCATGTGGTTCCCATTAAGCGTTCCCCCCTCCAGCCACCTTCCTTTCCCCGGCTGCTGCTGCCGCGGCTGCCGCGGCTGCTGCTCTGATCTGCTCGCCAACTTTGGACCAAGCAACCGCCGCCCCCCCCCCACTCCGCCGGGCAGCGTCTCACTCCCCCTCCGAGTCCTCGCGGCAGATGCCCCGCGTTGCCGCCGCTCTCTACTCCCTCCGAAACCGGCTTCGCAGCCTCCTCCGTTACCTCCGCGCTGCCTGCAAAATTCGCCGCAAACTTTGCCTGCTTTTGCCCGTCCCCTCCCCGTCTCCCCCCGTCCTGCCAGCCAGCCAGCCACGCACACCCACCACCACCCTCCCTTCTGCCTAACTCTCAGAGACCCTTCATTCGTCTCCCCCCCCCATCCCTGCTGGTCAATAGCACAAGGCACACTCGCGCACCCCAAGTTTTGCTCACACACACCCCCAACCCCAGAGCATCCACTTCTCCCCAGACTTTTCTTTCCGAGCCGGCTGCTGACGAGTTGCAACTTACGCGTGATAATTTCCCTTTGTGATAAGTGCTGCGGATTTCCCTGCTTGCGACGGGACATTGCCCTGGCATTTACACGGTCATCGCCCGGAGAGCTGGACTTGGGTAGGGGGGCTGGGTTGGAGGAGGGGGGAGCAATCTTCTTCTTCTTCTTCCTCCTCCTCTCTTCTTTTATTTTCTTCTTGACGGATCTCTTCTTTAACAAAAACGCACACACACTAAAAAGGAGAGAGAGGAAAAAAAACTCTCTTTTTCCCCCTTGGCGCACTCAAGAGATGAGATTCTGCCTTCAATTAAAAAATCATCATCAAAAGTAGGAGAGGGGAAAGCTGATTTTATTTTCGCAAGACAACTGTCTTTTTTTTTTCTCCTTTCCTTGCTTTCCACAGCTTCCAGATCTTTTCTTGAAGTTCAGGAGAGGAGGATGAATTGCCCCCCGCACAGAGCACTGACACTTTTATTTTTCCAGCGTGCTTAGGAAAAAAAACACAAAACTGAAGAAGAAAAAGAAAAAAAGCAAAGTGCACTTCTTCCACCAAGATGGTTTTTTAAAAAAAAGAAAAGAAATAAAAATTGGATTATACACACACGCTCGCACAAAAGTAGAAAAACTGGGGTTTGCTCACACGCAGAGAAAAACGCAGGAAAAATTGGTTTTACCCTTGCTGGGTTAATTGGAATTCTTTCTTTCTCTCTCTCTCTTTTTAGGGGTAGCCCAAACTGTGTCTCCTCTTTGCCAGTTCAAGTGCCACTGGGGTGGTTTTTTTGTTTGTTGTTTGTTTTTTTGGCTTGGCTTGGCTTTGCTCGCACCACTTTGCAACTGGCTTCCCCCCCCCCCTCGCTTGGCACAGGGTCTTGCTAGGAAGGAAGCCCCCCGGTGCTTCTGGGTTAGTGCTGGCTATTACTAGGAGATATATTGCAATATGAAGATGGCGGAGTCCTGGTTCCCTGGGAGCGCTCTGTCTCTCTATGGCTGGGGCTGCCTCCGTACAATGGGATAAAATTCAAGTTCAAGTGCGGACGTGACGTTTAATCTGCACTAGAGACAAAAAAGACCTAGAGAGTAGGAGCACTGGGGGCGACTAGCGGTGGCTTTTTAACACTGTACCCTGCAAGAGAACAAGAAGGAGAAGGGGGAGAGAGGGGAAGGGAGAGAGAGAGAGAGAGAAGCACACACAGACACACTCACACCACCCTCCAACACACTCCCAGCACACGCGCGGCTCCGATTGCTGCGCCTGGGCTGCCTTCTGCTGAGCGCCAGCCAAAATGAAATTAGGCAGAATTCAGAAAGCAAGCAAAAAAAGAAAAAAAAAACCCCCCCCCCCTTTTTTTTTTGGGGGGGGGGGGACAAAACCCGACCGGGGCCCGGCGGGGGGGCCAAGCCTCTTTTTCCTCAGTCACCCCGGATCAGGCTCCGGGGAAGAAGAAAGGAAGGTCCAGGGGGGTCTTAGGTGAAGGAGGAGCCGAGGGCGCGCGATCAGGACCGCGGGCACCCCTCCCCTCCGCCCGCTCCTCCTCCGCCCGCTGGCAAAAGGCCCAAATGGGACGGGCATTTCCCGGGGGAAGGGGAAGAAGCAGGTAAGGGGGTGGCTGGAGCGAAGCGGGCTGGCGCCGGAAAGGCCAAAAAGGAAAAAAAAGACGACGGCGACGACGAAGGCGCGAGCGAAGAGTTGGCGGTGGGAGTGCGCGGCCCGGCCCGGGGAGGCAGGGGGCCGAGGTCGGCGCCCCGGGAGCGCGGCGGGATCCATCCTGCCCTCGCTGGAGCCACCTGCTCCGAGACGTCCCCGGCGCCTGGATCTCGGCTCCGTTTGAGAAGATCGAGTCGCTTCCCCCCCGAAACTAACAGAGCTCGCTCGCTCGCTCGCGCTCCCCCCGTCTCTCTCCCCGGCACGCAGGCAGGCAGTGGCGGCGGCAGCCTGACTCCGCCGCGAACACCTTCAGTTCTCAGCGCATTTCCAACAGTTTTTACAATAACACAAATATCTGCGTGGGGGAAGAAGAGATATTTCTCTCTCCCCCCCCCCCGCTTCATTCGCTCTCAGTCTGAATTGCGATTGCAGCGGGAGCCACAAAGACGCTCACGCACACGCTCGCTCCCTCTCCTCTGCCTCACAGGAGCCGAGCCGCCGCGTGTGGAGACGAGAAGCCCGGGAGTCTCGGAAGGGGGCCGCAAGCTCACTTTGACCCCTTGGACGGCCTGGGCTGCCGGGTTCGAGTCGGGCGAGGGAATCGGCAGGCGGCACCATTACACTAAACGCATCTCTGCCATCGTGAAGCGCTGGCGAATAAAACTGCCACTGGGTATTGGGGGGGGGTATGTAATCCAAAAGTTTCTTTGGAAATACGCCCTGGCGACCTTTGGGGTACAGCTCTCCTCCTTGGCACCTGGCTGACGCCTTCCGTCCTGGAGCTCAAGCCCCCGGGACGAGGCGTGCACGCGTGCAGCTGGAGCGAACCTTCTCATGCGGGCGATTCCTCAACAATCGCGTCCGCCGCCAGGCCAAACTTTTAATTCGGTTTAAGCCGCGCTCGATCTGCATTGCAACTGGAGTTCCGGCGCATAAGCGTTAGTGCGCACTGTATTCCAGTGCCATATTGTGTAATTCGTAATTCGCGAGGGGGGGCATTATTTACTCCTCTTTAACCGCCTTACTCGTCTTCAAGAATGGTTGAAACACGTGCAGAAGCTCATTCGCCTGTAATAGGTAGATTCTGACATCCTTACAGCATCTGAACGTTTGTCAGCCGGAGTCGTTCAACTGACTTCGGCTGGCCTAGCCCGAGCAGGGTCCTTCTCGGGCCCCTAAGCAGCCAGGACCGGAATATGTCCACAAAGCCAGTGCGACATTGGCTAGAATCCTAACGTGAAGATGCAACCACCCAGGGGGTGAGTCGTTGCTAGCACCACCGCCTGGAGGGCCCAGGTCCCGGGCGCACCGCATCTTGGCTGCAGATCCTGCACTGCGACCGTCCCAGGGGCCGTGGAGCAAAACGCTTAGCTGTCCTGACAAACTAGTCTGGACTCCCTCAGTGTCTGACCCCTGACCGTACCTTGAAAGGCGGTGCTAGTTGGAGAACTTCGCTTTTACGACTAGGTGAGCGTGGCGTGGAGAAGACCGTGCGCAAAACACGCGTTCTTCCCAGCGCGCGCTCAAGTCTCTCTCCGCCTTCCGGCTCCTATTTTCCCATCACCACCCCGACCACATTGGGCGATGGCTCGACCTGCACCTCACTGTTTAGTTGGGAATTCTTCCTTCCCGCTCAACTTTCAGCAGTGCTCCTGCGCTCTGCTTCTGGCGCGCTCCGGCCTGGAGTGTTTGAGTGGTTTCAACTAAGGAGGCCTGAACGTGTGGATGGCCAACGCCTTGCAGCCCGTACTCGCGTGAGCGCAAGAGGGGAATCGATCCCTTCTGGCTTTAGGATTCTGCGCTTCCCATTTTCTGTCTCAAGCAGATCTGACAGAGCCACACTATTCAGTCTGCAATTCTGGAACAGGGAGAGGGAACGTGGAGACCTCTGTAATGAGGCAATTTACCCCTTCATACCCACACCTTCCCAAATCAAGGTTGATTCCTCCATACTGAGAAATCTGGGGGAGGACACAATCTTGCGATCTGCATTCACACATCTTCAGTGACAAGCAAAAGACGGGGGCACAGCTCAACCTGAATGGATTTCAATGGGGGTATTTAGCAGAATCTTAAAACGCGCCAGTTGCAGAACGGTGGAACATAACAGCGATTGAACGGATCGAGCCCCTAAGCTTTGTGTTGGCAAAGTGACCGGGAGAACTGGATCTTCTCTTTTATTCTCTCTGAGCAGATTTTTAAAAAGAAAATGCACCTTTCTGTCCTTCCTCGTCCAGAACTTACTTGCAACCCGCTATACAGTTATATTCCACATCAATTGCTCTGTTTGCATTCGGACAGGGCCCTTTTCGGGCAGAGGAGACCGTGCCTGGAGAGAGGGCGGGGCAGGGAGTTCATCCGGTCAAGCTGGCCGACCGCCTCTCTGATGAGCCCTCCTCGGTTGCACAGCTGATCAAAGGCGAGAGACGTAGGGAATCGTGACTTCCACGTCTTCCCCAGTCTCATTCCTAGTCCTCTTTGCACGTTTCTCTAGCAGAAAATTAGCATCTCCACCAGAACACCTTTTCTGCACCTGAGAGGGCTCTTCCTTGCTATGAAACACCCACGTGTTGTTTCAAGAAGTTGTCAAAACAGCCTTAGCGCGACAAAAAGCCAAACGGAGAAGGATCTCTTATAAAGGATCCGATCCGGCTCTGGCTGGGATGGGCAGAGAGAGGGGGGGGCTGAGGAACTTTCGTCCCCCCTGGATGGAAGGGCCATGACTCACTGAACCCCCCCCCCCGCTTTCGCCCGGTCAGACTGGGGGTGTTTCCTTTTTTGCCCCAAATGGGTCCCTCGTCCTTCCAGATCCGCTCTCCCGTTTTCCCTTTTTCGCCTCTTGAAATGCGCCAGCCCCACCTGGCGTCAGCACGACGGATGCCACGGGGGTCTGGGTCCTCTGTCCTCTCAGGAATCCCGTGTCAAAGAAGACCAAAACAACAAGAAGCAATTCAGGAAAGCGACCCGAAAGCGAGCCTCTTTGGATTCGAATGTCACGTGTGAACCGTTCTTGGGAAGGATTTCCTTCCCCAGAAACTTCCTCAAATATTTTCTTTCATTCGAAGAAGCTTCTGGTTTCCTTTTCTTCACTTTTCTTCCTTAGCCGTGACATTGCGACACGTCTTTGAAAACGGCAATGCTTTGCGCATTTACCCATGAGCAAGTCCCGCTGAACTGAGTGGGATTTACTTCCAAGTAATACGCGGAACCCGGGGGGGGGGGGAGAGAGGAAGCCTTAATCTTGAGCGTAGCGCCTAGCCTAACTTCAAACAAATTAGCTATTCCTTTAAGCCATTGGCGTAATTAACAATCGCTACTGCTGAAAGGTAGATTTTTTTTCCAGTCTTTTCAGAACATACTTATGGGTCTAAAATGGGTTTGATTCCATCTAAAGCTGCAACCCTGTACAGCCACTGAATACTGGGTCCCTCGAAATGCCTGGGATTTGAGCAGGCTTAGGATCGGGCTGTGGATGCGCACAGGAGCCGTGAGGCAGTGAGTCTTCATTTATTGTTAGGCGTTTTTCGGAAAGGGGGGAAATCTCAACCTTGATTAGGGAGACAGATTGAAGCAGGGCCGACTCCTGTTTCGGCGGAGTCACGTGTGTGTGTGTGTGTGTGTGTGTGTGTGTGTGTGTGTGGTCTTGTGTGAATGCGCCCTGGCGGCTGAGACGGAGTCGGGCAGTCTTTGGGCCACCTTTTCCCAGTTGCGACCGGCGTGCCATGCCCTCCGACGGCAGGGCTGCGATGGCCAAAGTCCATCGCTCGAACGACTGTGCGAAGCCTTGCAGGAATACACGATCGGGGGTGGGTGGGGGGAAGCACCTTATCAAGGAGTACCTGCCCATCCCCAGCTGATTAACTATCGTCCTGTAGTGGGCATTCAAATTCGAGATAAGGGCACATAAATGATGGGCCACACCAGCTCCCTTTATTACCTCCCTTTGGGCTGGATCCTGCCCTGCCTCCTCCGTGGGAAATAAAGGGTAGGCTGGATCAGAAAGGCTTGTTTTTTAAGGCTTCCCTCCTCCTCCTCCTCTTCCTCCTCCGCCGCCACCAATGGACTCCGAGAGGGGAGGGGAGAGGGGAAAATTCCAAAGTGATTTCTTTTTCTCCTTCTCCTCCTCCGTCTCTTCGTTCTCTCCCCTGTCTGGCACTTGTGATCATTAGCGCAGCGAAAGCTGTTAATGCCTTGTCTCACAGCTCCCCCTTTAGTCGCCTCGCGCTCCTTGTCTCGCGTTCAAAGTCAGATCAATAGCAGTCTCTCGCTAACCTTGACCTCTCCCTCGACCCCGCCTCCATCTGCAGCTGGTCCGCTGTTTTGTTTTCCCACTCTGTCGATATCCCAGCCACAATCGGCGACAGCAGACAAACAAGAGGGACTGGCTTCTCTCGGAGGGCAGCCGGAGAAAAAACCCCACCTCTCCCCCCACCCCCACGCCCGCCCGGCCAACAAAGCGCCAGGCCGCCAGTCACAATAGCAGCGCTTCGGCCGGAAGATGTGTGTCTCCCCGCTCATTAGTCTATTATTGCAATTAATTATTATTTTGTCCTGATTTCTTCTCGCCCTCTCCTCTTGGGCTGCATTGATGTCTGTCGTTTGCATGCGAGGGTGACAGGCGTCCCTCACGTGCCTACACCAGTTAGATGAAAGAAATCGTCCCTGGACTTTTAAAGGCTATCGATTCACCGTCGTTTTGCTCGTGGGCAGTCCAATAAAAATGATACTTTTTCCTCAAGCAATTCGCAGTGTTATGGGGCACGATCAAGCGTTGTTACCAGCGGAGTCTATGCATTTTGATTCGAAAGTAAGTCTCGCTACTTTCCATGGAGCTTACTTCCAAGTAAAGTAAAAAAATTTTTGTCAGTTGTGTGTCCACTGAAAGCAGGATGCGTAAGCTGTGATTAACTTGTTGCTAGATTGTGCCGCCTTATGTGAAAGTCTAAGCAGCAATCCTGTGCATGCTGAACTCGGTGGGATTGATTTCTACTGAGTAGACCCGCGTAAGCGTGTCCAATATCTCTGCTCATTTACTCACGTGTAAATGGGCTGCAAGCCTACACAGATAACGGGACACTGTTAACTACAATGGCATTCAGAAGCAAAAGTGTGGATCACAAAGGGCCAAACACTTTTTTTAAACAAGTTATTTAATATGAATATTAACAGATCAAAGTCAGGTTAAATCAAATGTCTGTTCAGTGAAAACCAAGCGCAATCAAAAAGTGGGGAGCAAATAGTCCAACATTATCTGTCTAATCAGTTGTTCAGTATGTATATTACGAGGTGGGAATTTCCCCCTAGTTCTCACAAAGGCAACCACCCATCAAAATTATGCAGCTCGAGCCTGTGCGTGTTGACTTGGAAAAGGAGATATCCCATTGTGTCCAAAGGGATCTACTCTCGAGCAAGTGTGTATCTGATTGCAGCTTCAGGTGGATCTTTGCGTATATGAGGTCACTGAGGTGATGATCTCACGGTGTGCACGATTCTGACTTTTCCGCTGCCTTTGGAGGAACTATTTTTCGACGAACCACATCACCGCACGAAAACATGAACCAATCGCATTCTCGCCTGGGGCCAAACACTCTGGAACAGAAGAACTGCACAAAAAACACGCGCAGGCGCACGCGTCCTAAGTCTGTCCCGGCACAGTTTGGAAAGAAAGAGTTCTCACCACGCGTGACTTAAGTTTTCACTTGTGGGGTTAAAAAGGTTTTTGGCCATCTTTATGTAGCTTGGATTAAAAATAAAAGATGCTTCCCCCCCCTTTTCTCGGATTTTCGAGCTTTTTCCTTCCCGAGATAAATTTTGTAAGTTTGAATGGATTGCAAAGGACATTCTTCCCCGTCCCCAAAAAGGTAATTGGGAGGTAGAAAAACCATTCAGAAAAAGTCTAGAGTTCCTTTGCACGAGATTTTCGAGTCCTTCCGCCTCCTTGTCCTCAGCGGGACTGAAATGTGGGTCAGTACGCGTTGGGGGACCCTGCTGCACGTTTCTTGGGGGGGGGGAGGCGATGCACCCTTTGGTATTACAAAATCCAAATCTTTACAAAACAGCTGCCTTCCTTGATCGACACTGCCTAATATTGTTACCACCTCTGCAGTGAGGCTGCCTGTCAGGCGCATCGATTGGAGCGGTGGGGAGCGAGGAAGAGGGGAGCGAGACTGAACCCGAAGTTGAGGGGAGTCGCTCCACCTTGCGAGAAGACGGGGAAGCACGCGTTTAAACGGCGCCGTGTACGAGGCTGCGTTCCTCTCAACCGAACAGGAGCTGCCTCCGCGTCCGTTGAATTGCATAAGTCTGGCTCTTCTTTTTGGGAGACCCATTCAGATCCAGTCCCGTCCCTTTGCTTTTTCCCTTGCAGGGAGTCCATCACTTGCAATGTTGTGTGGCACTGGAACTCTATTTCGCCTAGCAATAAAAAAAAAAAGTGCTCTAAAAAAAAATTAGCGAGCAGCACCACATCTTTCATTAGCAGCAGGGCAAGGCCAGTAAAAGGGAGATTATCTGGGTGGAATCCTGCTTTACAGATTGGCGAACCAGGTGCTGGGCTCCTAAGCATTGATAATCAATCAATAATAAATCAATCAAGAGTATTTATAGACCCCGCTTTTCAACAATCCCTTTCCCGCGTCCCTAAAAAGAAAGTCATGTGCAATCTCGATCCGTTTTACCCAGGATTAAATTGCTTAGTAAATTGATACAGTTTGTGAAATGGATTAAAAGAACATAACAAATTACTAATAGTAATAGCAACTGTGACAGATAATCTGAAAAATCCTTAAAAGAACCTTTTAAGCATAGGATTGGGCCCCAGAGAGCAGGTCTTGGAGATGAGATTTGAACCAATCAAGACAGTGACTTGCCTGAACGGTGAAAGAGGAGAAAAGATTTGAAGCATGCCAGCGTTCTACCCACTGTACTATGCTACCTTTCTGGGATCGTGGCCCATTGAAAAGTGACATCTTTTTGCTCCTTGCACAGTAATGGAAGCATTACTGTGACGCTCAAGAGTCCAAGCCTAGGCATGTCTCCTCAGAAGTAACTTCCATTATAGTCAATGGAACTTACTCCCAGGTAAGTGTGGATAGGATTGTAGCCTCAAACACTTACTTTCCTGTGGTGGTGGGGAGATGTGTGTGCATTTGGGCGGGGAAAGCAAAAACGGAAAAGTGCATACATTTCTAGAAGGGCTAACTTTGTCCCACATGAGTTAGATTTCTGGGGGAAAAATTCACATTAATGCTTCCATCCTAAACAATAATGAAAGCGAGTCCAAGAGAAATGGTTCTCCTCTGTCTGTGTAGCAATCTGAGTATGGCAAAATGGTCTTTGAGTAGCCACAGGGATCCAAAAATGGGAGGGGCAGTGAGTGAGCTGACTACTTGTGGGAGGAAAGAGCTCTTGCCCTCTTCCCCTCCCCATGCTAGGTTGCTGTCGAAGAAACCCCATTGATTTCTGCAGGGCTGCTGACTTTGGAAAGAATTCTATTTACTTCCATGGTTCCAGAGAAAGCTGGTTGCATTTCACTTCAACTGTATTTCGTTGTTTTAATCTCCATTGGCCACCAGACATGGGTTTATTCTGTTATTATGAAGAAGGACAGCAGCCTTTGGGGCTCTTCTGTAGAAAAAAGGCACCTGAGGGGGGACTGAGACGTACAAAATTATGCATGGGAGGGATAGAGTCGATGTTCTTTTTCCCTCTCTCACAACACCAGAACCAGGGGACATCCACTAAAATTGAGTGTGGGGAGAGTCAGAACAGATAAAAGGAAGTACTTTTTTACCCAGCGGATAATCAATCTGTGGAACTCCTTACCACAGGAGGTGGTTAACATAAGAACATAAGAAGAGCCCTGCTGGATCAGGCCAAAGGCCCATCTAGTCCAGCTTCCTGTATCTCACAGCGGCCCACCAGGTGCCCCAGGGAGGCATGAAACAACAAGATGCTTGCATCCTGTTGCCACTCCCTTGCACCTGGTACCAGTAGCCCACCACCTTTGTAAGGAGGTTGCACAATCCATCATTGCCTATAGCCCACGATGGACCTTTCCTCCAGAAATCTGTCCAATCCCCTCTTAAAGGCATCAAGACCAGATGCCATCACCACCTCCTGTGGCAAGGAGTTCCACAGATTAACTACCCGGTGGGTAAAAAAGTACTTCCTTTTATCTGTTTTAACTCTCCCAACCCTCAGCTTTAGTGGATGCCCCCTGGTTCTGGTGTTTTGAGAGAGGGAAAAGAACATCCCTCTATCGACTTTATCCCTTCTATGCATAATTTTGTATGTCTCAATCATGTCCCCCCTCAGGCGCCTTTTTTCTAGACTGAAGAGCCCCAAACTCTGCAGTCTTTCTTCATAAGGGAGGTGCCCCAGCCCCGTAATCATTTTTGTTGCTCTCTTCTGCACCTTTTCCAACTCCACTATGTCCTTTTTGAGATGCGGCGACCAGAACTGGACACAATATTCCAGGTGTGGCCTTACCATCGATTTGTACAATGGCATGATAATATTGGCTGTTTTATTTTCAACCCCTTTTTTAATGACCCCTTTTTTAATGGTTGTGGTGGCATCTGGCCTAGGTGCCTTTAAAAAGGGATTGGACAGATTTCTGGAGGAAAAGTCCATTGTGGGCTATAGGCCATGATGGGTTGTGCAACTTCCTCACAATGGTTGTAGGCTACCTCAGAATGCTAGCAGGATGCAGGCATCTTGTTGTCTTGTGTGCTCCCTGAGGCACCTGGTGGGCCGCTGTGAGATGCAGGAAGCTGGGCTAGATGGGCCTTTGGCCTGATCCAGGGGGCTCTTCTTATGCTCTTATGTTCTTAAGCCTCATACTCATCTTAAGCTAGACATTCTGAGCATGTTGTGGGAAGTGCCGTCGGGACTGCTCCCTCTGGAGGCTGTGTGCTTTAGAAGCATTTAGAAACAGCGGTTGAGGAGTCCATCACGCCTCCATTGGAGAGCCTTTTCTCCTGGCCCCTCTGGGACAACTACAGTTCCTAGGGAGAGTTCCCTGTCAGAGGGAAAGTTGTTAAGGGTATTGGCCTAGCTCTGCCTAGAAATTGTGGGCGTTACTATGTGCAGTGTTCTTGCTTCTCCTAATTCAGACTCGGGCTTTGGGAATGGCTGGAGAGTTTAGCGTTACCCACTTGGCTTCTTGAGTTCCTGAGGAGCTGAGCTGACTCCTCCCCTTCCGCCTTTCCCCTGTTGGAAACTGAGAGTTGGCCTTGTTTTCCCATTTTTTAATTAGCAGGAAGTTTTGTACTTTTGAAACAGAAGTCAACGTTTCAAGCAAAAATCTCAAAGTAAAATATTTGAAACAGGCCAGCAGTCTTAATTAAAAACAACCACCGCAAAACATAACCTTAAAACAGGGTTAAAATGCAGCCTGGCAACGGTCTCCAAAAGAAGAAGAAGAAGAAGCATTTATTTGTGCTTTTTTCATAACCCAAGCAGATAAGTTGTAGGCAGTGCTGCTTACAGTGAAGCCGCCTTGTGTTAAGGGCTGGCTCCAGACTGAGGGAGGTTCTTGGAACCAGGATTGGACCTACTGGAGGGTGCAGGGGGTCACATGGACCTGGGCACCACTCCCGCTGGGGCCAGGCAGGCTGTGTAGGGCATCCGCTGTTTTCTGCAGCCTTTCTAAGCATTACTTCTGGTTTTCGGTGTGCAGAGAGTGTGGATGTTGCCCAAGGCTCCAGATGAGTCTCCAGATGAGATGGTGGGCGGCGGGCAGTCAGGGGCGGTAGTCTGTGGTCCTGGCCTTGGGCAGCGCATGGACCAGGGCCACAACTGCATGGAACTCCTTCCAGGCCACACGTTAGCAAGAGCTGAAGCGCAGGTTTCAGCGATGGCCCCACAACATGTAACATTCGCTGTATGTGTAGGAATCGAGTTCAGTGGCCGACGACACAATTCAGAGGACTGACATACCTAAGAGAGAGATGAGAGGCGCAACTAACTAGAGCAGTGTTATTCAAACTGTGGGTCACGACCAGAGGTGGGATCTGGGAATAAGGAACTGGAACGCTGGGTGGGACTTACGCGTGATTGGCAGCCCATCTGTTCCGTTCTGCGGCTGCCCTGGTCTCGGGGGGGCTGCCCCCGGTGGGCATGCCCCACCACTGCTCGCCCAGGCACCCGGCGCACCCTCCACCCGTCCCCCCGGCGAGCAGCCCCCCCCGAGGCCAGGGCAGCCGCGGAACGGAACGGACGGGCAGCCAATCACGCGTAAGTCCCGCCCAGCGTTCCACTTCCTTATTCCCAGATCCCATCACTGGTCGCGACCTGTTGTCAGGTGGATCGCAGAAAGCTGGGAGCCGCCATCTTGGAAACTGCAGACCTCACTCTTGCTACATTTCTTTCGTGAGTGTTTGAATTTTCAAGTGAGGTTTTTTAAATTTTGTTTTTAGTTAAATGCTTTTACATAATATTTTCTTCTAATTTTGCTTTCTGTCAAAGGTATTTTATAGTTGTGCATCTGCTTCAGTCCAGGAAAGCTAGTTTGCATTTTAGGGGTGTCATTTGATGATGTCACACTGACAGCACTTCCTGCTTGATGATGGCACTTCCAGCTATGTCATAACTTCGGGTGGGTCCCAACACAAGTGCCATTCTAAAAAGTGGGTCCCAGTCTAAAAAGTTTGAATACCACTGATCTAGAGCTTTTAAAAAAGGTAAAGATTTCCTCACGACCGAATGGTCTAGTCATGACCGACTGTAGGGGGCGGTGCTCATCTCCGTTTCAAAGCCTGTAGAGCTGGCGTTTTTGTCCGAGGACAAGCTTCCGTGGTCACGTGGCCGGCATGACTCTGCATGGAACGCCGTTCCCTTCCCACCGAAGTGGTCCCTATTTATCTACTTGCATTTAGGTGCTTTCGAACTGCTAGGTTGGCAGGAGCTGGGACAAGCAATGGGAGCTCACTCCGTCACGCAGTCTTGAACTCCCAACCTTCCGGTCGGAAAGCCCAGCAACAGCGGATTAACTCACTGAGCCATCATGTGCTGAGCTTTTATTGTGGGGCTAATAATACAAGAATGGGAAGGAGATAAATAAAATGCAATTCAAATGTACAACCATCAGTCACACATTTAGGCCTTAAAAATAAACCGTTTCTTGGTAGAAGACAGAAGAGGAAATCCTTACAAGGGAAAAGGGTCACAAGGGGCGCAATTCTAACCCCAAGCTGGACTAGGCAAGCTGACGGGCCTGCTCCATATCCAGCCCGGGGTTTGGGGCTAGTTGCAGAGCAAGGGGAATCTATTCCCCTTCCCCTGGGTAACGCAGCAGTGGCCCAAATAGGGCTACTCAGATCTGCACTGCCAAAATCGGAGGCACAAATCTGAGCAGCCCAGATCGGAGTCAGCCAGGATAGGAATTAGGATCCAGGCCAAGTGCCAGATCACCCCCTCCCTGGGTTGGTCCGCCCACAGGCACACCTGACCCCCGCATCGTTCTGCCTCCCTCCCTCTCCTCCCCGTGCCAGCAGAGCTTGGCCAGCCCTAACTGGGCGCTGCTGGGCCTGAATATCAGTGCGCAGAGGCCAGCACATGTCCATGCTGAGGCCCACCGTCCAAAGTCATTGCAAACACGCTTTTCGGGGCGTTTGCGACAACACTGGGACCGCAGAAGGGAACTTGTGCCAGCCCATTGAGCACGCTGGATTGTGCTCATAATGGCACAGGCAAGGAGGGGAGGAAGGAGGGGAGCCAGGACATAAGGGAATCAGGCAGGTTGCCCAGGGGAACGGCGGCTGGAAAACATGGGGTTTTGCCACAAGGGTTTTCCCTTTGCCAGAAGGGAAAAGAAGTGGGCTGGGGGGTGAGGGGAAGAGAAGAAGGAGGGGGATTCCAAGTTTCCAGTCATGGCAAGCATGGGGAGGGGTGATTACATTGAGAAACCAAAATTGTTACCCAGCTTGAGGCCATGGGACCTGAGACCAGTGGTGTCATCCTGGTGGAACGGCCCGGTACGCCGTTCCGCCAGTTCTGCAGATGGGCCCGGGCCGCACTGCCTCTCCCAAGGACGGGCGAGCTGCTCCTGGGCCCACCCGCCCTCCCGCGCGTCCCGAATGGCTATGAAATGGAGCGATTCGGGAACTGTGAGGCGCAAGGAGGCGTGGCTGCCCTCCGCCATAGGGGCGGAGGGCTGTCAATCATCTGGGCGTTCTGGTTCCTGGCGTGCCCGGATGACGTCTCTGCCTGAGACCTTTTGCCATCAGCACCATCTAAATGCTGCATGACTGGTCCTGGTCATGCTCTCCTGCCATGTAACCTGTGCAAGATAGAGCTCTATCCTAACCTGGAGTTAGGCCGGCATAGTTAGGCCAGCAAAGTTTGGCCAGCACCAGGGACACCATAAAGTATGTTTGGACCACTCTCGGAATCAGAGAGGCCATCACACAGACGTGCACCATCCTCCCTCACTCCGAGAGTGGTCCAAATGTGTTTTACAGTGGTCCTTGTGTCTAACTCTATGGTTAGGATTGTGCCCATAGATGTGTAAACAAATGTGTCAGTGCAAAATCTTAGTGCAACATCTTGGTGCAAACTGAGCCTTGACCATCATAAAAAAATATTCCAACAGGTCTTGCTTTTGACTAAAAATAATATTTAACTAAGACGAACAGCCTTTGAACCAAAGTGTTAAAATTCCAAGCATTTAGATCCACAGAAAACATTGCAGTGGTATTCTTCCTGCCAACCAAGATGCAACGTTGAACCTACTAAGGACTTCTAACCTGGGAGTGATTATTGTGGATTGAACATTAAATGCAGATTATCGTTTTCAAGGAATTGGTAATGGAGTTTGCTGGGGTTGCTGCTTGAGGGAGTTTATCTAGAGGAATATCATTATTTATGTCTTTTGGGAAACCAATAATTATTAATCTGTTCTATTGCACTTTAATTGAGCAAAATGATTCAGTAAAACATATTTCTCTCATCCATCCTCTTGACAGCTCTGTGAGACATGCAAAGACTTATTCTTTCCATTTTACAGGTTAGGAACTGAGGCAGAGAGTGCACGGTGGCTCCAAATCCATGTCTGAGCTGGAATTCAAGGAACTTTTTAATTGGAATTTGGAAGTCCTCCAGATCAGGTTTTAAATTTGAGACCTCCATTTTGCAGAAGCTCACAGACATATGCCTTCTCATTATGCTGAATGGTTTAGAGTAGTGTTATTCAAAATGTGGGTTGGAACCTACTTGGTGGGTCATGACCTGATGTCAGCTGGGCCACAGAAAGAGCAGCCATCATGGAAATAGCAAACCTTACTCTTGAACACTTGGTGAGTGTTCAAGTGAGGGTTTTAAAAAAAAAATCTGTTTTTAGTTCAGTGTTTTTAACATCATATTATGTCATACAATGACAGCACTTCCTGCTTGATGATGTCACTTTCTGCTACCACATCACTTCCAGGTTGATGACATCACTTCTGGTGGGTCCCAACATGAGTGCCATTCTAAAAAGTGGGTCCTGGTCTAAAAAGTTTGAATACCACTGCTCTAGAGATAAGATGTCTTTATTTGCCAGCAGAACCCTTTTGCTGAAGAAACCAATGGAAGATGTACTTTTGGTTGTAATGTAAAGGGGAACAAAAAGCATGGACTGATCTGTTATTAGGGTCTGGTTTCAAGGCAGACCTACAACTACAGTATTTTACAGGCAATACTCCTGTGCTTTTAACAACTGTATAGCAGGTCGTCAAGGTTTTTCCTGTCATTGAAACATAGTAATGAAGGAAGTCACAGCTAACTGGACAGTTACGTCGTTCCCATAGAACCCTGTCATTTTGAAAAGCGATTTCAGTATTCTGTTAAGAAATCTATTCTTGTTTCTGAGATGGTAAACCTGTGGTAGCGTATTACTTCAGACTGCAGGTGCAGACTTATGACAATGCTGCTCCATACTATAAAACAACAACAAATCCCTGCATTAAGAAAACTAGCACATCAGGGAGAATGATTGGCTAGAACTAAACCCCTTCGACATGCAGCTTTCAGGGTATTTTTTTAAACCTGAAAATCTTCTCGAGGAATAACGTAACTGCAAACATTTTCTTTTAATTTCAGTGCTTGAAATATTAACAGTGTATGGTCCAGACAAGTAGTTATGGAAAAACAAACAAAAAACCCACCCTCCTTCACAAGGTTATCTAGCCGAAAGTCATGGCAGTCGACTCAATTTAGAAACTGGTTTGCCTCCATATGTGTATAGACATATACACATACAGAATATGGATGTGCGTCCATCTGTCGTTTCCTGGGAGCAACATACCCACCACTTTCTGTTCCACAATTCCCTGCAACTTATACCGTTAGACAGCCATGTTAATCGCTGCTTTCTGGCTTGGCTTTAAAACAGAGAAAGAGAGAGAGAGAGAGATTCCCTAGAAACCTTGCTTTTACTTCCTGCTTGTGATCTTTGGGTCAAGGCCATAATTATAGATCAGCTGTTTGGCTCACCTCAGCTGACACTTTGAAATGTAATTTAGGATGATTAGGCAACCTCAGAATCTCCTGGACCAGGGGGCCGCTTATGCTGTGGTTAAAAAAAAAAAAAAGGCCACATGGATGGAAAAAACCTTTTCTAAGTCAGCCTCCCATTCCACCTGGACCCCACTACAAATTATTGTTTTCAATTACCACCTGTGTGCTCCTTCCCATGCAACTTATTGATGTTGAATTACAACAACACTGGTATAAATAAGTTATGCTGTGGTTGTAAAATGGAAGAAAATTTTGTTGTAGCAATTACGTTCGGCAAGATGACAAAATAAATTTCCAGTGCTGCGCTTGCAACAACTTGGGGAATTTAAACCTCATAATTTCCATTCGTTTCGGATAATTTGGAGTAATTTCTATATGTAATAACTTCTGTAATGAAAAACGCAGCAGTGCTGAAGTGATTTCGTCTCTGCCCTTTTGTTTCCGTTGGTTGGCTGAGGCTCTGATGGCATAATGTGGTACAAAACGCACACACCACCGACGATAATATTTCCCTTTCGTATGGGTTGAGTAATTCTTTCAGCAAAATCACAAACTAATACCAAGACTAAATCTCTGTCCATGAAATGAAAAATAAATTGAGTTAAAGAAAGTGAAAGAGTATCAAAGGCCTTGGTTGTTTTATTGCGACTTTATTGAATTGTAGCCATCTCCATGTTCTATCGCATGTCCCGGAGGGGTTACCGTTCCACGGAAGGGCACAGAAACACAGGCGCACGTGTCCCCAGATCAAAACCACAGATGGCTGGAGTAAATCTCTCCGGAAAATTCTGTTTCATACTAATTTTTAAATAGAAATAAATGCACAGTGTTGTGGGGTGGGGGAGTTTCTGAAGTAAGTTCAGGGGGGAAAAAAGATCTAGCTGTTTGAAGGCATTATTTTGCGTGAAATTAAAAATGGCTAGTTTATATATTTAAAGAATTTGCATCCCGCAGTTCTACTCCATATTGTGGCATGCAAGGCAAGTATTCTTATGCATTTCTATGTGGAAAGTGCTTGGGTAGGAAATAAGAGGAACCCCATATGTAGTTGGTCATATACAATTTTAATGTATTTATTTATATTGGTTTTTAGATACCACCTTTCCCTGTTTTTCAGACAGCAGTCAAGGCAGTTTACATGACTAGTCTAGTCTAAACATGGCTAGACTAGTCTAAACTAGGCTAGTCTAAACCACAATTTTTCAATTGTTTTTTTTTTTTTTTTTACAAAAATCTTCTTTGATTCACTGGAGTATCAGTCCCAGATGTTGTCTTCACAGTGTGGTTCTCTCCTCTGGCTGTGTGCCATCGAGCTTCAGCAGGCAATTGTAAGTCAAGCCTAGACAAGTCCTTAAGGTTGTACTCCGTTCTTTTGCTGGCTGGCCTTCTCACACACTCCTCTGCAACTCTCAATTGCAGTGGCTAGCTTGTCAGTGACTCCATCCTGCCACAAAGGGTACAACAGCTTGTCACAGCCTGACATTCTGTCTCCCATCCAGAAATAGGACCACAGATTCTCCTGCTTAGCTTCAGACAGTGCCAGCAGCTCAACCATCAGTCCACACCCATAGTCCATATGTTCTGGCTGTTCCTGTCGAGCAGGGGCCGTCATAGAAAGCAGCCACCCTGAGGCAGATCATAGGGTTACCTAGCCTAGTATTGTCTTCACAGGCTGGTAGCAACTCTTCAGGGTTCCCAATGGGATCTTTCTGACTCCTGTCTAGAAATGTCAATATTGTGCCTGGGACCTTCTGCATACAAAGCAAGTACTTTGACATACTATAGCAAGTACTTTTTATACTCAAATCAAATCAAAAACCTTTATTGGCATATAAACCCTAATTACAAATAAAATATAAATACAATTAAACATCGAAACACAGAATTCAGATGGTTGAGACACGCTTAGAATTGGAGACCACAACGTGAAAAATAAACATAGCTAGTTGGCTAATTATGAGAGAATCGGTTGAAGCGAGAAGATACTTCAAGTATTCATGACCCACAAGTGAGGGATTTAATTGCTGAAGAGGAGCTAAAAATTTCTCTCTACCCTCAGTGTGGATCGGGCAATGAAAAAGAAGAAGATACTTTTTACATACCCCTGACAATGTCATTTTGTCCCTGTTGCAGCCTGTTGGGGAGGCCTTGTTGAAATTTTACCATTGTGAATAGCCTGGGTTCTGCTCCCTCCACAGGGTCTCTAGAAGTTACTTTTCTGGAGTTGCATCCTATGGGCACTTACCTGGGAGTAAGTCTCACTGAAGTCAACAGAACTTACGTCTGAGTAGACCTGCTTAGGATTATTTATTTATTTTATTTATTTGAAGAATTTATACCCCACCTTTCCTATGCCGAAGCAAATGCCCCAGGCGGCTTACATGAGCAGGCTAGTCTAAACCACCATTTTTTTCAATGGGGTTTTTACAAATCTACAGTATTCTTGTGATCCGCCAATCCTCAGGCCCAGATGTTGCCTTCACAGTGTGGTTCTCTACTTTGGCTGCCTGCCATCAAGCCTCAGCAGGCCATCGCAAGTCGAGCCTGGACAGGTCCTCAAGGTCGTATTCCATTCTTTTTGCCGGCTGGCCTCCTCACACACTCCACCGCAACTCTCACTTGCAGTAAGTGAGGTCTGGAAGAATCTTGCATCTTGTGTACATGTAGGTCAATGCACATGCATGAACATTGGGACCAAACATTGCATATACTTTGGTACAGTGTTTTAAGCATATTTATTTTTTAAGGTATAAATGAAGGCTGCGGGGGACAGCAACAGGACTAACTTTAGGGCAGAGATGTCAAACATAAGGCCGTGGGTTGAATGCAGCGCCCAAAAGCAATTTCTCTGGCCCCCTTTATAATTGGGCTCTCCCAGTATGATAATTGGGCTCTCTCAAATCTTGAAATTATAATAACATTTGCACATTTTTCTCTTCTGTCATTTGCAGAGTGTGTATTGCAGTGTGAACAAAGTGTGTTTCTGGCCACCATCATATTTCTGGTTTAATGATGTCCTTTCCTGCTTAATGATGTCATTTCCGGCCCTCAGCCAGCATCATGAATGCTCTTTGGCCCACTATGTGAAATGTGTTCGACGTTCCTGCTTTAGGGTAATTTGGCCAAATTGGGCTGTGTGCCGGGAAGGGCCAGCACTGCGGCAGCAAATAGGGCACGCCAAGGCGTTGCAAGGTGAACTGATCCTTGCTGCCAGACAGGCCTCCCTCCCACCCACGCCTCAGTCTGATTGGCTTGAAACCAGCCCCTCCCCGGAAGCATTTGGCGATGAGGCCACCGCTGGGTAGCTCACTACTGTCACTCATCCTGCTTAGGGGAGGGCCATGGGATGGTAAAGGTAAAGGTTTCCCCACGACCGAATGGTCTAGTCGTGACCGACTGTAGGGGGCGGTACTCATCTCCATTTCAAAGCCTGTAGAGCTGGTGTTTTGTCCAAGGACAAGCTTCCGTGGTCATGTGGCCGGCATGACTCTACACCATAGCGCACGGAACACCGTTACCTTCCCACCAAAGTATTCCCTATTTATCTACTCGCATTTTTAGGTGCTTTTGAACTGCTAGGTTGGCATTGGTTTGCAAAATGGTTTGCATTGGGCCCCACAGCTCCCAAGGCTGGCCCTGAAGAGCAACAAGGTCTAGGCCAGCAGGGAAGGGGCTGTTCATCCCAATGAAAATCCCCAGCCACTGGGGTGACTAATGGAAGCCTTCTCCTTGGGGCTCAAAGCAGCAGCAGAGATGCAGTTTTCATCCTCCTCCTCACAGCACAGTGAGAAAGGGTTAAGCATCCCCTCCCTGCATGCTATGGTTGTGCAATCTCTCATTGTCTCATATGCATTTGCATGCACATGCACACACACACGTAACTGACACACAGGTAAAGGTTTCCCTACGACCAAATGGTCTAGTTGTGACTGACTGTAGGGGGCGGTGCTCATCTCCGTTTCAAAGCCTGTAGAGCCGGCGTTTTGTCTTAGGACAAGCTTTCGTGGTCATGTGGCCAGCATGACTCTACGCCGTAGCGCACGGAATGCCGTTACCTTCCCACCGAAGTGGTCCCTATTTATCTACTCGCATTTAGGTGCTTTCGAACTGCTAGGTTGGCAGGAGCTGGGACAAGCAACGGGAGCTCACTCCGTCGCGCGGTCTTGAACTCCCAACCTTCTGGTCGGAAAGCCCAGCAGCAGCGGTTTAACCCGCTGCGCCACCACGTCCCAACTGACTCCTACTTACACTTAAAAAAATAAGCTTGCAGGTCCAAACTGCACATTTCACATAGAGTGCAGTTTGTCCCAAAGTCACCATGCAGTGCACAGCCTGCCACTTGGTACACTAGGGGATATTCTGAATGGCGATAGCATATTATCAGGCAACTGTGTTCTTCTAATGTATTCCTAACCAAAAGAACAAACAGCCCCTTGGCTTTTAAATCAGTGCTACATGGGTTCAGAGTAGAATAGAGATCACAGCAGGCCAAGCAGAGCCTTCAGCCTTGCATGTGGCTGGGACAGCAACTATCGTTGGCATAAGAATAGAGTGTTCCACCACTATGTCCATATTGTCCTCTGAGATATAACACATGCATGCCTCTCACTTTGGGTCCATTTGCTTGAACAGCAGTTCCCAAAGTGGTGGTTATAACCCAACGTAGGCAGGAGGTGTGGACTGATGGGTGAGATGCTGGTACTGCCTGAAGCTAAGCAGGAGAATCTGTGGTCTACTTTTGGATGGGAGACTGAACGCCAGGCTGTGACAAGCTGCAGTACCTATTGCAGCAGAACAGAGTCACTGTGGAGCTGATTAGCCAGTGCGGGAAGGTTGTGAGAAGGCCAGCCGGCAAAAGAACAGAGTCCAAACTTGAGGACCTGTCCAGGCTGGACTTAAAATCACTTGCTGAAGCTTGATGTCACATGGCCAGAGGAGAGAACCACATTATGAAGCCTACATCTGGGACTGAGGATTCAGTGAATTGCAGAATACTGTATACTTGTAAAAACCCCATTGAAAAAATGGTGGTTTAGACTAGCCTGCCTATGGAAGCCGCCTTGGGCATTTGCTTTGGCATGGGAAAGGCGGGGTATTAATTCTTCAAAATAAATTAAAAAAACCATAGGGAACTGAAATTGGGCAGTTCCCCCTTAAAGGCAGCAGCCCAGTAATGGGTATTTTCCTCCTTACCTGGGGGGTCGCACTGGCCTTGGGGAAGGTCCAGGAGGTCCACAGCCCCCTATGCAGGCCTTCCTGCTGCTTTAAATCACCCCAATCAGAGTTTACTTCTGGGTTTTGAGCATGCGAGTGTGTACAGTATATACAGCAAGAACATAAGAAGAGCCCTGCTGGAGCAGGCCAATCTAGTCCAGCTTCCTGTATCTCACAGTGGCCCACCAGATGCCTCAGGGAGCACACGAGACAACAAGATGCCTGCGTCCTGTTGCCACTTCCTTGCACTTGGAATTCTGAAGCAGGCTCCTTCAAACCAGGAGGTTATACAGACCCATCATGGCTTGTAACCTCTGATGGACTTTTCTTCTAGAAATCTGTCCAATCCCCTTTTAAAGGCATTCAGGCTAGATGCCATCACCAAATCTTGAGGCAAGGAGTTCCACAAATTAATTACCTGCTGGGTAAAAAAGTATTTTCTTTTATCTGCTCTAACTCTCCCAACTCTCAATTTTAGCGGCTGTCCCCTTGTTCTGATGTTGTGAGAGAGGGAAAAGAGCATCCCCCTATCCAGTGGTGTCATTTAGGAACAGGAACTCACTTTAGATTGGCACTTGTCGGGAAACCCGGAACCAACCACGAGCCCGTTAGGATCTGGAACGCCCGTTCTGGTCCGTTCCCCCTGAATGACATCATTGCCTTCGCCCCCCTAGGAATCCGGAGTCGCTCCCTTTAACCCTCTTGAGTGCCGGCCAACCAAGAAGAAAAGCTCTTTGCAGAGGAATTGGGAGGGGGGAGGGGGGAGAGTCAAGTGGGCGGAGTCAGCCCTAATTTTAACTAGTGGAACTGAGTTCCCCCGCGTTCCCCCTGCATGACATCACTGCCCCTATCCCCTCTGTCTATCCCTTGCATACTTTGCATTGTATATCATAATTGTATATCTCAATTATGTCCCTGCCCCCTGAGTGCCTTTTTTCTAGACTGAAGAACCCCAAATACCCCTTTCCTCATAAGACTGAAGAACCCCTTTCCTCATAAGGCTGGTTGAGGTTGATCTCTGGGCCTTTTCCCTAATCTGTCAAAAGCAGAGTCCTAGATTCTCACACTCACATGCAAGCGGCACACAGATTTAGACGGTGTTAAGGGAACAGTGGAAATGAGAACCAAATGCTAGATTACCTTGCCAGTGGGCGACTGCTATTGTGCAAGGAGAAGATAGCATAGAAAGGGCTTTGCAGCTACATTTCCTGTAATTGTGATGTTCTTAAATTCTTAATCTTCACTACAGACCTTGTTCCCATGCCACAGGCGGAATATGGGAAGCCCGATCCTAACCTGTGCTGGAATAGCCAGACCAGAGCAGCTGGGCTGCATCCTAAACAAGTTAGGAGGCGGCAACAGCAGCTCAGCGCAGGGCAAGGGGATGCAGTGGCGTCTCTACAGGGAGGGCAGAGAGCTCTAAGTGTTGCAAGAAGCCTTACCTTGCAGTGGAAATCACTCCTCTCCTGCACTGTTTTAGCCAATCCCCACAGGGAAAAGCAACATCTTGGCATTGCTTACTGGCTGCAGCAGCAAGGGAGAGGAGGGATTTACATGACAGGGTACGGCTTCTTGCAACACTTAGAGCTCTGCCCTCCCTGTAGGGATGCCACTGAGGGGATGTTTTCCCCTTGCTCCGGGGTAAGCCCCGGCCAGCCCTAAGGGGCTGCTCAGATCTGCACCAGCAAAACAGGAGGGGCACATCCACGTGGCCAGGAGCGGCCCGAATTGGGGTCGCCCAGCTGGGGGACGGGGTTTGGAAATTACCCAACAGCCATGTCCCGTCTCCACCCTGTCTCCGCCCACAGCGCTGCCCTGTTACGCCTCTGGCACCTCCTCAGCGCAGTCCTGCAGTGGCAGAGCTGCACCAGCGCTCAGCCGGCGTAGCTGACGGGCACAGTGGCGCCCGTGCACCAATGCTGCTGCTTACGCCGGCCCAGCAACCCATTCCGCGCCGCAGTCGCGCCTGATGCCACGTTTGCGACAGCGCAGGTTCAGTGCAAGAGCGCTGCGCCAGCACATTGCCAGGTTAGATTTGTGCTCAAAGAACACGACAGCAGCTTTTCACCAGGATTCCCTGGCCATGTTATGATTTGACCCCTGGTCTTCTGGATTCATCTTTATTCACTGGTGCATGCTGTGGTGCTCAAATGCAGACCAGTTAGGAGGATAGAATGGAAGGATTCTGGTCTATTTACCCACCAAGCCACCCTGGAAAATCAGGTGATCTGTCCAAAAGCTGCAGGTAGCAAGATAGGAAAAGGAGAAAAATATATATATATTTTAACAATACTGGAAGTCCAAGCATATGTTGCTTGGTGTTTTCTATGCTGGTGTTTTTTGTCATTTGATCGATTGATATGGCTATGATTGATATCGATTGATATCTGCTTGTAAGGGCACAATCCAGCTTTCTGGCACCGGGTTAAGGGCAATGCAGCTCCAAGGTATGTTGCTACCTGCAGCTTTTGGACAGATCACCTGATTTTCCAGGGTGGCTTGGTGGGTAAAGCCATTCAGGAGGTTAATTTCATCTGGATAAAGATTTGTTCTCAGATTTCACCACTAGCGAACAGAGATTGCTTATTTCCTGATCCTGCTTACCAGACGTGCAAAAGATGGGAAGACATAACAGACCCCTCTTATTATTACTTTTCCTTTTAGAGTGCAATCCTAACCTGGAGTTAGGCCGGCACAGTTAGGCCAGCAAAGTTTGGCTGGCACAGGGGCCACCTCAAAGTGCATTTGGACCACTCTTGGAGTAAGGGAGGATGGTGCACGATTGTGTGCTGGCTTCTCTTGACTCCAAGGGTGGTCCAAATGCACTTTACAGTGACCCTTGTGCCGGCCAAGCTTTGCTGGCCTAATTGTGCTGGCCTAACTCCAGGTTAGGATTGCGCTCTCAATGTCTCACTTGCTTCAGAGATTGGATAACACATACATTTACAAATAGAGATAGAATTGTAGAGCTTGGGCCGAAATCTGCAGGAGCATCTGTGAAAAGTGTATGCTGGGTTTTTTTTTGTTTCATCACCATTCAATGCAATTCTAGTGACTTCAACTTTTTCTGGGACAACAAACAGTGCGCTGTAAGAGCAAATGAGGTTAGGCTTGCAAAGAAACGCATGTGAAATGGAGACATGAATTTAAAAGCCCAGCTTCCCCGGTGCTAATAGCAAGCCCCTTTGTGTTTAATACTGAGGAGAAAAATATGTCCAGGGGCAATCCGTCCAAATGTAAATACTGCACCCTGCCAGCACCGCCAAGATCAATGAGAAACTGGATTATCTTCCTCATAAATGCTAGCCATTTGATCAGAGCCAAGGGCTGACTTGAAGGATGCTCTTAACTCTTCAACACGTCTTTCATCCTCTTTTTGCTTTTCTTTGGCTGACGAAGAAGCTCATGCATGTAGAAAAGTGCTAGAGCAAAAGGCCTGGAAACAGAAAGGCAGCAAACACACACACACACACACACACACACACACACACACACACACACACA
>JAJKFI010000033.1:6325973-6368242 GCA_029204185.1 Lerista edwardsae
ACACACACACACACACACACACACACACACACACACACACACACACAATTGTAGCCTGGATGAAAACATGCAGCTATGTCCATCAGTACCATAGTAAATCTGGAGGAAAAAAACACACAATTTTGCTTTCAAAGATTGGATTCCTCCCCCATACTTGATCATTAGTGGCTTGTGGTCTGTGCTTTGATTCCTGTCAAAACAGCTACTTGGAGGGGTTTTGTTGTTGTTGTTGCACCTCTTACTTTCTCCTTAGGTTGCCAACTTCTCAAATGGTCTTGGTAGGTATGCCTGTAAAAGTAGCTTGATGTGCCGCAATTCAGGGCGCAATCCTAGATCGGCCCTTGATCAAATTCAGCTGGTGCAAGAGTGATTCTGGGCGTGGGAGGGAGGAACTGGGTAGGGTGGGGTGGTTGGCATGCTGGCCAGGGAGGGGGGCAAGTCAGGTCTGCACCCTCATATTGATAAATATTTGTTTCCATGCCATGAAAAGCGTAACCTATGAACGGCTGCAAATCAACCCACTTTTCAAGGCACTGTGCCACACTGTGCCATAGAACCTGGTTGAAAAGTTGGCAACCATATTCCTGTCCTCTGAGAAGGTATACTTGAAAAGCACAACTGAGTCGTCTTTGTAAATCTAGGATCGTGAGCAAAGTAAAATTGGTGGGAAAATCAAGTAAAATATGCCTCTAGCCTGCCTCACTGTGGAAGATGTCTCGCATCAGACACGGAGAGAAATTGCACCTGCAAAGGGCAGGCAGCAGCCAAGGATGATTGTGAAATCAGAGCCAGGATCTGGGCAGGTACTGGGGATAATTTCCAAAGGTGACCCTGGGCCACACCTGATGCCAGGGTCACATGGCCCAAGTTGCTGATAAGAGGACTGAACTGTGTCTAGCAGATGGAGAGCAGGGTGCTGGATGCAGGGGAGGAGGGGCACACCCCAAATGCAAGCAGAAGAAAGTCCGAACAGAGAATCAAAGTTCGGCTGGACACAAAGGCAGCAGTTCTGTGCATGCAAATCCAGAATTTCCCCAGTGCTGCAGAGAAAAGGAGGTTCTTTCCTCTGGTTCTCTGAAGATCTGGTTCTTAAAGCAGACGGGCACTCCTCACCCTTTTTTCCTAGACAAATGAACTGGCAGAGAGAATAGCACTTGGGGAGAAGGGCTGCACAAAAGGAGAGGTGTTCCAATGCTCCTACCTAGAAGTAGGGCTACCAGATTCAAACAGGGACACTGTGCCTCTACCCTTAACCATTGTATATCAAAGGGAATTTTGGCAGGTGCAGCTTCTTAAACCCTTCCATATTGAGCTGCACCTGCCAAAATTCCCTCTTCTATACAATGGTTAAAGGTAGAGGCATTCTGTCCCAGTTTGAATCTGGTAATCCTACCTAGAAGAAGTATTAGAAGAGCCCCACTGGATCAGACCAAAGGCCCATCTAGTCCACATCCTGTATCTCACAATGGCCCACCAGATGCCTCAGGGAGCACACAAGACAACAAGATGCCTGCATCCTGTTGCCACTTCCCTGCATCTGGCATTCTGAAGTAGCCTACTTCTAAATTAATGAGGTTGCACCACCCATCATGACCTGTAGATGGAAATCTGTCCAGTCCCCTTCTAAAGGCACCTAGGCCAGATGACATCACTACCTCCTGTGGCAAGGAGTTCCACAGATTAATTACCCGCTGGGTAAAAAAAGTATTTCCTTTTATCTGATCTCACTCTCCCAACACTCAATTTTAATGGATGTCCCCTGCGTCTGGTATTGTGAGAGAGGGAAAAGAACATCCCTCTATCCACAATATCCATCCCACGCATAATTTTGTGCATCTCAATCATGTCCCCACTCCACCCCACCCCCACCATTTGCTTTTAAAATCTGAATCCTCCCCTTTCTTTTGGTGTGTGTGTTTTCCCACTCATTATCATTATTAACATCAACAGCAGCAGCAGCAGCACCATCAATCAATCAAAAAGTATTTATAGACCGCTGTTCAACATGAAGTTCCCAAAGTGGTTTACAGGCAAATAATAATAAAGTTAAATGGTTCCCTGTCCCAGAAGGGCTCACAATCTAAAAAATGCAGAACACCCCCAGCAACAGCCACTAGAAAAGACACTGCGCAGAGGTGAAGAGGGACAGTTACTCTCCCCCTGCTAAACATAAGAGGAACACCACTTGGAAAAGTGCCTCTTGCCCAGTTAGCAGGGGTAACTCAGTTAGCAGGGGTAATGCCCCACATTGGGCCCCATCAATCTTCAGGGTGCTTTAGAGATCTCTGCCCCCAAGTGTCTTAGGCAAGGCACAAAGTGTGGCACCTGGAAATAGTTGGTGGTGACATGATGGCATCACTGCCAAATGCTTCCAGGAAGTCCATTTTGGACCATTTGGACACAGGGGCAGGCAAGAGGGCACAAGATAAAGCTGCTCTGCTCCCCCACTGACTTATTACAGCCCGTAGACATCCCGGCTGCAGCGGTTGGCAGTATGCTCACAGCACTGGTGCAGTGGGGGCACAATGGGATGACATTGGTCACATTGGCTTAAGACCAGCTGTGGTCATAGGGCCCAATTCTATAGATGATATCGCTGGCGGGAAGCCCTTTCTGCTGGCATCAGTGTCGTGAAAGTGCTGTAAGGCACTTCCACTGCTGCCGGTACAGGCATACCGCCAGTGCCAGGAGGACCCAACACAGAGCCGGCGGGTGGTAAGTAAGAACATAAGAAGAGCCCCACTGGATCAGGCCAAGGGCCCATCTAGTCCAGCTTCCTGTATCACACAGCAGCCCACCAGGGGCCTCAGGAAGCACACAAGGCAACTAGATGCCTGCAACCTGTTGCCACTCCCTTGCACCTGGCATTCTGAGGTAGCCTACTACTAACGTAAGGAGGTTGCACCACCCATCGTGGCCTATAACCCACGATGGGCTTTTCCTCCAGAAATCCATCCAATCCCCTTTCAAAGGCACCCAGGCCAGATGCCATCACCACCTCCTGTGGCAAGGAGTTCCACAGCTTAATTACACGCTGGGTAAAAAAGTATTCCCTTTTGTCTGTTTTAACTCTCCCAACACTCAATTTCAGTGGACGTCCCCTGGATCTGGTATTGTGAGAGAGAGAAAAGAACATCCCTCCATCGACTCTATCCCTCCCGTGCACTGATCACTGGCAGTGAGCTCGTTTGGGGCGTGGGGAGGGCGTAACTGTGCTTGGGGAGCAGCGGAGCTGGGGTGGGAAAGGCAGTGGCCACTGTAGGACTCTGTCCTGGGCTGTGTGGCCAATACGTCTGAGCGGGCAAAATAGCTGGTGAAGACTTAAGGAGGCCCCAGAGGCAGATCTAAGGGAGGGCAAAGCTCTAAGTTTTGCAAGAAGCCTTATCTTGCAGTGGAAATCACTCCTTTCCTGCACCGTTTTAGCCAGTGGCGTATCTAGGGGGGCAGGGGGGCAGGGGCCCTGGGTGCTGTCTTGGGGCCGTCTAGGGGGCGCCAGTGGCCCCCGCAACATTGCACGGGTAGACCTGGGCTCTGGAGCCCAGGTCTACCCATTGGGACCAGCAGCGAGTTGACCTGGGCTCCCTCCCAGGTCTACCCGTGGCCATTTCTATTGGGTAGAGCTGTTCTCCCTCAAAGGGAGCCCAGGTCTACCCAGGGCTGGTCCCAATGGGTAGACCTGGCCTCTGTGGAGCCCAGGTCTACCCGGGGCTGCTTCTGGTGGGTAGACCTGGGCTCCCATGGGGGCGCACTTCTGTTGGGTGCCCCGGGCGCCATTTTGACTAGGTCCGCCCCTGGTTTTAGCCAATCCTCACAGGGAAAAGGAACATCTTGGCGTTGCTTACTGGCTATAGCAGCAAGGGAGAGGAGGGATTTACATGACAGGGTAAGGCTTCTTGCAACACTTAGAGCTCTGCCCTCCCTGTAGAAATGCCTCTGGGAGGCCCACTGGTGGCCCAGCACCTAGGCAAAGGGGACGAATATCCCCCTCTCCTGAGGTGCCTCCTATGGCTGTCCATAGGATGCTGCTGCAGCTGTTTTGCTACCTCTGCTCCTACAGGGGCCAGCAGAGGCGAATCTAGGGTATGGCGCCCCAGGGCACGAGCCCTGGGGCGCCATAAGGTGGGGGCGCCGTTGGCATGGCGCCCCGCCCCCCGCCCGCAAATTTGCGGGGCCCCCATGCCCCGAGGCGCCTCAGAGGCATCCCGGCCTGCCGCTAGGGCGCTTTAAGCACTCCAGTGGCAGCCCAGGGAAGGAAGCTGCCGCCATGCCCCCCCCCAGCAGGGAGGGGCGCCGGCATCTCCCGTCCCGTCCTGCCGCGGGGGCGCTTTAAGCACTCGAGCGGCAGCCTGGGGAAGGAAGCTGCTGCCGCCGCGCGCCCCAAGCCGGGACGTGTGCCAACGGCTCCCATCCTGGGCTGCCGCTCGAGTGCTTAAAGCACCCCAGCAGCAGCCCGGGGAAGGAAGCCACCAAACATCGTGATGTCACGACGTTGTGACGTCATGACGTCATGTGCCCTGGGCGCGGTTTCGCCCAGGTACGCGCCTGGGGGCCAGGCACCATAGGATTACCCCCCCCCAAATCTGAACTTCAACCGAGGAAGGAGAGAAAGCAGAGGCAGGGGCAAGCAGAGAAAGAATATGTGGCTAGCCAACCTAATATAAAAGGCTAAAGGTCCATCTAGTTTCCCACAGTGGCCCACCAGAGTCCTCTGGGAAGCAGCTTGCAGTCCACAAATCTGTCCAATTCCCTTTTAGAGGTATCCAGGCCAGACACCATCATCACATCCTGTGGCAAGGAGTTCCACAGATTAATTACACGCTGGGTAGGTACAGAAATATTTTCTTTTGTTCTAACGCAATTGTTCTGTCTCTGTTTAATAGATGTCTCCTGGTTCTGGTGTCGTGTGAGAGGGAAAAGAAAACTCTCTATCCACTCTAACCATCCATAATAGTATACATCTCTATACTAAGTATGTTGTTGTTGTTCAGTTGCTAAGTCGTGTCCGACTCTTCGCGACCCCATGGACCACAGCACGCCAGGCCTCCCTGTCCTCCACTAGCTTCCTGAGTTCGCCCAATTTCATATTCATTGCTTCGGTGACACTATCTAACCATCTCATCCTCTGTCGCCCCCTTCTCCTTTTGCCTTCAATGTTTCCCAGCATGAGGGTCTTTTCTAAAGAGTCCTCTCTTCTCAGGAGGTGGCCAAAGTATTTGAGCTTCAGCTTCAGCATTTGTCCTTCCAGGGAGCAATCAGGCTTGACTTCCTGGAGAATTGACCGATTGGATCTCTTTGCAGTCCAGGGGACTCTCAAGAGTCTTCTCCAACACCATAATTCAAAAGCATCGATTCTTCGACGCTCGGCCTTTCTTATGGTCCAGCTCTCACAGCCATACATGGCTACTGGGAAAACCATCGCTTTGACTATGCGAACCTTTGTTGGCAGGGTGATGTCTCGGCTTTTGATTAAGCTATCTAGGTTCACCATAGCTTTCTTCCCAAGAAGTAAACGTCTTTTAATTTCATGGCTGCAGTCACCATCTGCGGTGATCTTGGAGCCCAGGAAAATAAAGTCTGTCACTGCTTCCATTTATACTAAGTATACATAGTATATAACTAACTCTTCATAGTAAGCATACTAAGTATACATAGTATATAACTAACTCTTCCAGAGTGCAATCCTAGCCTGGAGTTAGGCCGGCACAGTTAGGCCAGCAAAGTTTGGCCAGCACAAGGGCCATTATAAAGTGCGTTTGGGCCACTATCTGAGTCAGGTAGGATGGTGCACGTCTGTGTGCTGGCCTCTCTGACTCTGAGAGTGGTCCAAGCATGCTTTACGGTGTCCCTTGTGCTGGCCAAACTTTGCTGGCCGAACTATAGGTTAGGATTGTATTCTCATATTTGCATGCTGGAAAAACCAACCAAACACTTCACCTGCTCCAGTGGTGTCCCTACAGGGAGGCGGAGCTATGTTTTGCAAGGAGCCTTACCCTCCCGTGTGAATCACTCCTCTCCCTTGCCGCTGTAGCCAGTAAGCAACGCCAATACGTTGCTTTTCCCCGAGGATTGGCTCAAGTGGCACGGGAAAGGCGCGATTTCCACAGCAAAGTAAGGCTTCTTGCAAAACTTAGAGCTCCGCCCCCCTATTGGGACACCCCTGACCTGCTCTACTTTAGCTCTTGATGTAGCTGCTGGTGCAGGACCTCAGCGAGGAAAAAAGTTGGCAACTGTCCATGAAAGCGAACATCCGCAGAGCAGCAAGCATGCAAACAACATCCTCCTTAATCTTCCAGCTCTGGTTGCAGACTCTCTTCTGGATGGCTGTTTGGTAGTTCACATAGCAAAGATGATTTGCTCCGGGTCTGAAGGGGCATTTGGCAATTCGAACTTTGGTAAGCTCTCCTCTCTTTACAGAGAAGGTGGATTTCTCTCTCTCACTGGGTAGCAGCAGTGACTGATAGAGGTTGCAGCCTGTCATGTTTTACTCATTGCACAATGTACCACACAGTGCCAGGACATGACATGGGACATTTTGGGGTGGGGGGAGGGAAAAATGGGAAGAAAAGCTGCCTCGTGGGAGGAGGAGTGTGCTGAACTCAGCTGCGTCTCTGGTGAGAGCAGGGAAGCCTCATCAGCCAGCAGACGACAGACGGGTGGCTAAAGAAAGAAGGCTAAATCCAGAAAGAAAGATCTGTTTGAGTGTGGTTCTTGAAAGATAGAACATTCTGTAAATTGTAAAAACCTTCGGGTTTGTGAAAAGTCTGCCTATGTAAACCGCCTTGAGTTGTAATCATTAGAGAAATCTAGTGACCTTAAGAAAGGCGGTATATAAATACATGCATTATTATTATTATTATTACCCCTGGATGCAGGGCTTTTAGCAACTGCCCAAGGATGCCCAGGAAAAACGATGCATTTGAAGCCACATCTAGTTTTTCCCCAAAGTCAAATGCTGAAGCACTGTCTTGCATGCCCTTGAGACCAAGGGTCAAGGGTGGGCAATGGAAAAGGCAGAACTACCCGTGTTATCCACTTAGATGTCAATAAAAGGGTTAATTCTTTAATTCATACCTTTGTGTCTCACTGTCCTGAGGACACAACAGCCAACAGGAATAGGTTGCTCTCTGCCAATCAGCCCAAGCTGTAATTATAGGTCAACAGTCGCAACGGCCAGGCACATTTATGGACGGTTATCTCAGTATTCTTTAACCTCTCATGGCAAAGGACCTTCAGGGAAAAATAGAAAACAAACAAAGGCTGGGCATTAACGTGAAATGACTCAACGGAATTAGAGCTGGGCTCAGCCATTGACTTTCTAAGAACACAGTCAAGCCTGTTTACATAAGAGTAAGTCCATTGGGTGCAATGGGCCTTACTTTGTCGTGAGTGTCTCCATGATTGCAGTCGCAGGTCTTTTTTTTTTTTTTTGTCTTTTTTTTCTTTTAATGGCCTCTTGGACAGAAAAGGTGCGCCGTCTACATTTCCTGCCCTGGCACCTGGACAAATGCAAGCATTTACTCAGTGATAATTACATTCTTGATGGCCCCATCTATAAAAGTCAATTAGGCTCTGTCACACCAATGTTCATAGGTCAGAGTCATAAACCAGACTGCCCATCCGGAGGCAACGTCTTTACACAGATTTGCACTAGTGCAGAGGCCGACAGAGTGAGGGCACCTGTAAGGAAGAATAGCTTTGCCCTAATAGCCTCATGCATGAATGAACTGCTGCCATCTTCTGACTTCTGGTGAGATCTGCAAATTAAACAAGACAATTTTCTGTCATAGGTACCCTGGGGAAAATCCTTGCAATGGTTTTGCCTAAAGTTTCTGAGAAGACAGATGTATTTATTTAAAAAAATTCTTAAACCACTTCATCATATGAGTTTTAGTCCATTAATTTACTAATCAAGTCAATAGGCATATGATAAAGGCAACATTTCTAAAGACAAAAAAAAATCATTTACTTTGGTTTTAGATGATGTACACAGCATCTCTTAGAAGAGGCAGTCTTCCCTTACTCTTAAATCTTATCTAAAGTAGTATTTGGTTTTTATAAGTATTTTCATTAAATAGTTGCATTTAAAAAAAAAAAAATCAGTTGCCCAAATAATTATCATGATTGTCCAGTATTTGGTGAAGGCTGAGAATCCAAAATGAATTCATTTGTACGCCTGAAAATAAATATTGTTACAGCTAGAAGGAATAGACACACTTTGGTTTGTGAATGTTGTTACAGACCAAAAGGCTGATGAAATTGCCAAGTGACCAGAAAAGAAAAGGACTTTGCCTTCTCTTCTGTCTTTTAGTATCAGTTGGATCTACAAAAAAAACAGCAGATGAAGTTTTTCCCAGCATGAAAACTTTATCACTTGCTAATGTCTGTTCCTCAGGCACAGCTACCAGGGGGGCCGACTTGGTCTCAACATTGGGGGTGCCCATAGCCACGCCTCCGATGTTGACATAGCCACGCCCCCGACATCGACATCACCAAGCCCCCCTGATGTCACCCCGCCCCCGACATTGACGTCGCCATGCCCACGCAGCAGTGAAACAGCTTCTTCCAATTAAATAACACAAACCGTGTGCACAATTTATTGAACACTGATAGCCTCTGCATCACTTCTGCCCCACCTCCTTTTCCAGCACTGAATCGTCTGAAGCAAGGGGTCAGGGGTGGGGTTTGGGTTTCCCCCCTAACTTTCTTGATGTAATTAAAATAGCAAAGTGTGGTGCTGTGTGTTCTCATCCTAATTTCGGGACAGTGTGCTGGGAGGGACTTTGACGTGGTAGTGAGGAGCAGACAGGGAGGAGAAGATGATGGGAGTCGTTCTCATGACAGGTGCAGCAGGACACTCTCAAACGCAGTGCCGGACCCTGGCTAGGCGCTGAAGGATGCAGGACAGGACAGGACAGGACAGGATGCTCTCTCAAACACTGAGAGTGCCTTCCCTTCCAGGCAGCCATCCGCCACTTCTCTGCAGGCAAAGTAATTCTGCAGTGGTGCCTTGACATGGCGGGCAGAGCAGCATAGGTGCCAGCCTGGCAGAGGCATATCTGGCACTTCTCTGCATACAAAGTAATTCTGCAGAGGTGCCTTGACATGACAGGAAGGGCAGGGCAGCGTAGGCACCAGTGGTGTCATCTAAATGATTTAAGAACAGGTACTCACTTTTGATTGGCACGTGTCGGGACCCACCCACCAGAAGTGACGTCATAAGCCAGAAGTGATGTCGTGGCAGGAAGTGACATAAAAAAGCCTTTTTTGAGGCCTCAGACAATTTTAAACTGATCCAACAGTTGCAACAGTATTCCACAGCACCCCCAGAACATGTTAAGGAGGCCTGGAGTCATGTTAAAGTGACCCAACAGTTCCAAAACCCCAGAGCAGCTCATTTTTCAGTGGCAAGGCAAGGCTCCGCTTGCTGCCTGCCTGCCTGGCTGGCTCTGAGAACATGCAGGCAACTCAAACGTGCAGGAAATTCAAACGTTGCAGCGGGCGGAGTCGACGAGTGGGCGGGCAAATGGGTGGGGCCAGCCATAATCCTAGAAACCGGTACTCGCATACCCCCGCGTACCCCCTGCATGACATCACTGGTAGGCACCAGCCTGGCAGAGGCACACTGCTGAAGGATGCATGCAGGACACTGTAGGGAATGAGGGACGGACAGGGAGGAGAGGCCAGCCTGCCAGCCGCAGTGGCACAGCACAGGACACTCTCAGAGGTGGAGGAGAGTGCCTGGCCCAGAGAGGTGCCCAGCACTGGGGCTGGTGCTACTGAGAGAGGGACCGACAGGAGGAGAGGCAAGCCCGCCCGCCAGCGTGCGTGGCCCGGCCGTGGCAGCCCAGCCCAAGTGTCCAACACCGCTGATGACCCACTTTGCACGCAGTTAAGTGGCAGGAATGCCCAGGTCTCCCATGGAGGAGCAGTGCAAGAAGGCACCAAAGTAGGGCCATCTCCATCCAGCCCACTACGGATTTCCAGCAGGGGCTGCGCAGAGGCTGGCCAGAAGCTGCTGGGCATGTTGTGGAGCTGCATATCTCCGCCATCTCTTTGTCCCGCTTCAAGGCGCATTTGCACAGCCGAGCTCTCCCATGGATGGAGGGGCAGTGCAAGAGTGAAACAAAGAAGGGTCGTCATCTCTCACCACGACGGATTTTCCGGCATGGGCTGCTCAGAGCCTGGCCGGAAGCTGTGGGCAGGCGTATCCGCCATCTGTTCGCCCCCTTCAAGGAGCACTTGGCACCGCTGACGAACCACTTTGCACGCAGTGAAGTGGCAGGACAGGGAGGAGGGGATGCTGCGACGGCTGATGTAGGAATGAGGGGTGTCCAGGACACTCTTGAAGGTGGGTGGCTGAGTGCCTGGCCACGACCAGGTGCCCAGCCCAAGGAGGTTGGCACTTGGAGTGATTGAGGAACGGACAGGGAGGGGACGCATCCTGCAACCATCGCTGCCTGACCCGGCCATGAGATCAACAGCCACCAAGTCACACCAGGCCAAACATTACGCAACGGTGATGGTGGAAAACACCTCTGAGGTCTCCATCCAGGCAGGAGGAGCAGTAAAAATAAACGCGGTGGAGTTAAGGAGTGTTGGGGGACTTCAGTCGGACAGCCAAGCTGAAAAAGGTCCAGACCATCATCACAAAGTCCAATTCCGTCTTTTAAAGATGACCATTTGTGGTGCACAGGTCCAGAAAGGATCTTTGGCTTCCCAGTCCAAGACAAAGATGTGTCAAGCTACAAGGGCACATGGGTCTCCAGTTTCCTCCTGTGAGCTGCTGTGAACTGAAAAAAGGCTCTTGGCCGTCTTCTGATTCCAGTCCTTGGGTTCCAAATGGGCCGCCCGCGGGGCCGGTCCTGGAGTGTTCCTTCCAGTCAGTGCCACCACTGCCACCTCTTCGCACCACTGAAAGAATATTTCACATGCATTGAAATGGCAGACATAGGTACGGGCCGAGGTGTGCTGCTGGCTGTGAAGTACCTGCATGAGCACACACACGGCGAAGTGCTTGACCCGGCAGCCCGGGGTACAGGTGACATGGTGTCTCAGGCCCCAGCTCAGCATCTCGTTGCTGATCATCATTCATCACCCCAGGGTGGCTGGCTGGGGAGGAGACCTTGGTTCCCACATCTGGCTAGATTAGAAGTGCAATATTCTGCAGAGGTGCACTGTGCACACACCAGGAGCCAGCCACACACATTCCATCCCTGGAACGTTGACAGGGGAGGGGACTTGAAACTGGAAGAAAGGTCTGGAAAGGTTCTGCAGGCATCATCGACTGGCCGCCACCCGACTGCCGCAGAGAGCCTGTCCTCACAACACAAGTTTCAAGTCAGGCCTACGACACGTGGCCTTTCCAACGAATGAAGCTCAACTGCTGCAGCCGTTAACTCGCCAAGGCCACACAGTCTTGCTGCTGCAATGCCAACTAGCCACTTGGACAAAAAACACTACTTCCTCCACTCACTGTCAGTAGCAGCAGCTCCAGCGGCGTCATGCAGCTGGAACGCTGGGCGGGAGGAACGGGTGAGCGGCAGCCTGCCCGTTGCGTACCGCTCCATTTCGCTGTCTTCCCCACCCCCGGGGGCGAAACGGAGCGGTACGCAACGGGCGGGCTGCCGCTCGCCCGTTCCTCCCGCCCAGCGTTCCAGCTGCATGACGCTGCTGAGCAGCTCTCTAGGTCTCCTCACGAGTGGTGCCCCCGCCCTGCCCCAAAATAAAACTTTATGGATTGGAACAAGGAGGCAGTGCACGCCCAGACGGATCAGGGGCTCCTTGGTGGCACAGCACAGCACAGCACAGCACAGCACAACTGTGTAGGAAAGGTGGACTTCTTCACCCAGTGCCCACAGGCAGGGCACGCAGCAGTGCCAGATTCTCATTTGTCGTGAGACACAGTGCCGCTGCCACCCACCCAAAAATAACTGCTTCCGGAAGCCCAGCACCCCCCAAAGAAACGCAAAGGAAACACAAAATTCTTTGAAGGGAAAAGTTAAAGCGGCGTGAGGAATCAACCCCCTCTCTCTTTCTCTCTGACAACGATCAGAGTCAAGCAGCGGAGAGCATACTGCGAGTCCCCAAATGTTAGGCCTCCTGCTGCTAAGAAGCCAGCAGCAGCAGCTCCAGAGGCGTCATTCAGGCGGAACGGCCCGGTACTCCATTCCGCTAGTTCCGTGGAGCTCCCGGGCCGCGCCGCTGCTTCGGAGGATGGGCGAGCTGCTGCTGGGCCCGCCCGCCCTCCCTTGCATCTGGAATCGCTCTAAAATGGAGCGATTCCGGCGCAGTGAGGCTTGGGAGGACGTGGCAGCCCTCCGCCATAGGGGCGGAGGGCTGTCAATCATCCGAGCGTTCCGGTAGTTGGCGCGCTCGGATGACATCACTGAGCAGCTCCCTCCCTCCCTCCCACTGTGGGGCAGCAGGGCAGTTGCTGGTTGCTCATGACATGGACATTGATGATGAGGCCCCCAATGGACACAGTGACACAGGGATGATGACGACGATTATGGCAGGGGAAGGGTGGGACTCAGGGCTCAGACAATCCAGTTCCTGCTGGGTAGCACCTTTAAAGGGGGCTGCGCAGACGGCAGCATTGAATTGACAAATGTGAGGCAGAGGCACCCCCAAAAAGGACTGTGATGGTGGTGGTGGTGGTAGCATGGTAACAGGCAGAGATTCAGGTCTGGGGTTTCCTGGTCGCAAAGGTGGCCTTCCGTAGGTCTTTATTTATTATTATTTATTTATTAGATTTTTACCCCGCCTTTATGCCCGGAGGCACTCAAGGCGGCATTACATAAAAATATAAAATTTAACATTAAAAACAATATAAAAGAATATTAAAACAATATAATAAAGCAAAATTAAAACACAACAATAAAGTTTAAAAAGCCAAAAACCCTGTGGATCATAAATATAAAATATAACACACCAACCAGCCAGCCTGTCAACAGTTAAAAGCTTTTTGGAATAAAAAGGTCTTCAGCCCCTGCCGAAATGTTAACAACGAGGGAGCAGTTCTCAATTCTAAGGGGAGGGTGTTCCAGAGTTGGGGGGGCCACCACCGAGAAGGCCCTCTTCCTGGCCGCCGCCCCTCTCACCTCTCCTGGAGGCGGCACAGTCAGAAGGGATAAATCCGCGAGATAAACTCATCCGCGACCACCTCGAGCTCCAGTTTGTCGGTCTGCTGCTTGTGCACCTCCAGCATGGCCAGATGGTTCAGCCGCTGCTGGGTGATGGTCGATCTGAGGAAGGTTTTGAGTCTTCGCAGCGTGGAGAAAGACCTTTCCATGGTAGAGGTGGACACGGGAACTGTGAGGAGTAGCCGTAGGAACTTCACCAACTCTGGCAGCATGGCCTTGAGCTGGGGGTGTTCCTTCAGGAAGTCGAGCACGGAAGCCACACTGCCCATGTTCTTGCCCGAGTGTCTGACGGCGTCCAGCAACATGTCCCTGTGTAAGAGGAGCCCTTCCTCAACCACATCCCCTCTGAAATGCTCACGGAGTTCCTCCTGAAACTCCTGTTTAGCCCCAAGTAGGACGTTTTCTTGGCCAGAAGGTCAAACGCAGGGGACTGGAACCGTGTTCTTATGCACTGGACAGTGTGGCCAATCACCTCATAGAAGACTTGATGGAACAAGTCTTCTGAGGATTGGAAGGGCACACATCCCTGTTTGCCGCTTCATCAAGTGGAGTGGGAACCTTCCTCACCCTTGGAAGTTGGGGCAGCTCGACCGACAAGGACTCGGATTTGGAGAGGACCTCATTCCAGAAAGATTGGCAATCCCCTCTGAACTCCAGTAGCATCTTGACAAGGCTGGAGATCATGCTTGTGCCCTGCAGGAAATGAAGTGACTGGCTTTGAAGCGCAGTGTTCGCATTGTACACATAACCAAGGACTTGGCAGAGAAGGCTCAGGTGGAAGAAGAAGGTGAACTTGTGCATAAGTTTAATGAGGCCCTTAGCTTTCTGAGACATTGTGGGACTCGGAGTCCACAAGTTCCACCAAAGCCTGTGAGATCTCCCTGTAATTGGACTGGAGCGAGGTCAAGGAATGACAGTGGACTGTCCATCGAGTGGCGCAGAAAGGGCGCAGACCCTGCGCAGATCTGCTCTCTGAATCGGCCTCGCAAAGCCTTGAAGATGGTATAGCATTTGGGAGAGTCCCAGATGAAATTGATGAAGTCTTGAACCTTGGATAGGGCTTTGTAGCATCCCTTGACCTGCTTGACAAAGTGCTGGATGGTGAGGCTCAAGCTGTGAGCCATGCAGTGCACAAACACAGCTTGGGGTTCCATGCTCCGCATTCTGGTCTGCATGCCGCTGATTGCCCTTGCCATGTTCTGAGCCCTGTCAAAGCATTGGCCTCTGCAGTTGGACAGCGGCAAGTTGAATCAGCGGAGGACATCCTGGAGGATGCAGAAGAGGGTCTCCGACCGGGTATTAGCGACTTGGAACAGTTCCTCTACTTCCAGACCTTCTGTGACTATCTGGAAGCAGATGGACAACTGCTCATGGATGGAGATGTCTGAAGTCTCGTCAACCATGACAGCGTAATGCTGGGCCTGGGCTATCCGAGACACCAAAGAGCGGGTGATGTGGTGGCTCATGATCACCAGCATCTCGTTGCAGATCTCATGGGAGCACCACTTGTAGGAACTGCACTGCATCCAACTCTTTAAAATGGGGGATTCATCACATCTCAACCTCAGGAGTCTAGACACATTCACATGGCTGTGAATGGCCATTCCCTGGATCGCTAGATGTCTCAGAGATGACAGTGTCTTAAGCAAAGCTTCCCTGCTCTCCAGTCTGGTTTGTTTCTGGGCATTGGACAGCTGAATGGACACAGTCAGGCCAGAGCTTAAAGCTTGCGTTTTGAAGACGGACTCTCGTGGCATTCTGATCTCTCATGCTTCCTGAACCTTTCCAGACGCTTCTGCCAGCAACTGAAGTCCGTCTCAATGAAGCTCAGCTGCATTTTACTGGCAAAGATGACACACCTCTGCTGAAATGCCAACTTGCAAACTGAACAAAACACTGCGTCTTTTGACTCATCATATTCCAGCCAGGGATAGGTCTTCACCCAGTGGGGTTGAAATTTTCTCACCTAAACGCCACCGTGTGTGCCTGACCGCTTGCCCTGCTGTGCTGGGTGAGGTGGAGGAGGCTGAACCACTTCCTGCGGGGTGTCTGGGGTTTGGATGTCTGTGGGTGCTGCTGCTGAATCCGATCCTCCTTGCGGAGGCGGCACTGAGCAGGGGGTGGATGATGGCAAGGAGGAGGAAGTGGGTGGCATTGGCAAGGAGGAAGAGGAGCAGGAGGGCATTTCTCCACTGTCAGACTCAGCAATGGAAGTTCTAGGCTTCCTCATTAGAAATTTATCCATAGTCATAGTTTCAGAGGGAGGGAGAGAGGAGGGAGGGAGGGATGATGGAGGGCGGAGACCACAGAGACCCCCCCCCCCCGAAGTGAACTGAGTGGCTGGCTGAGTTCAAATGATAATTAATAAAACTAACTGATATAAACAGGTGGAAAACAAAACGCTGCAGCCTGCAGCAGTGGGTTTACGTGCACCCACCACTGCTGGGGCAGAGCCCAGTGATGTCATGCAGGGGGTACACGGGGGTATGCGAGTACCGGTTCCTAGGATTACGGCTAGCCCCGCCCATTCGCCCGCCCACTCGTCAACTCCACCCCCTGCAACATTTGAATTTCCTGCACGTTTGAGTTGCCTGCATGTTCTCAGAGCCAGGCAGGCAGCGAGCGGAGCCTTGCCTTGCCTTGCCACTGAAAAATGAGCTGCTCTGGGGTTTTGGAACTGTTGGGTCACTTTAACATGATGCCAGGCCTCCTTTACATGTTCTTGGGGTGCTGTGGAATACTGTTGCAACTATTGGGTCAGTTTAAAATTGTCTGAGGCCTCAAAAAGGGCTTTTTTCATGTCACTTCCTGCCACGACATCACTTCTGGCTTATGACGTCACTTCCGGTGGGCGGGTCCCGACACGTGCCAATCAAAAGTGAGTACCTGTTCTTAAACCATTTAGATGACACCACTGGCAGAGCCCCTACACCAAACTGAGAGCGCAATCCTAAACTGGAGTTAGGCTGACCAAGTTAGGCCAGCACAGTTTGGCCGGCACAACAGCCACCATAAAGTGTATTTGGACCACTCTCAGAGTCAGGGAGGATGGCTCATGTCTGTGTGCTGGCTTCTCTGACTCCAAGACATATTTGACGGTGGCCCTTGTGCTGGCCAAACTGTGCTGGCTTAGCTTACGCCGGCCTAACTCAGTTTAGGATTGCGCCCTGAGTGGCTGAGTTCAAAAAATGATGATATAATTAATAATAGTTGTAAAACTATATCAGGTAGTTTCAGGTGGAAAACAAATAAAACGCTGCTGCTACTGTTTTAAGTGTTTAAGTGGGTTTAAGTGTGCCCACCACTGCTGGGGCAGAGTCCTGCCTGAAGCTAACTGAGTGGCTGGGTTCAAATGATAATAAATAAAATATCAAAATGGAAAATAAAAAGCTCAACTTCACCCACTCTAGGGGTGATAGAGCCCTAATGAAACTGAAGTAGCAGAGGCAGGCAGCACCCAAAGGCAGGTGTTTTGCAGGGAATGTGTGCCAGCCACTACTAGTCTCTAAACACCCCGGGCAAGAACAGAAGCAAGCAAGCAAAAAATAAATGCTAAGAAAGAGAATGAAACCACCTCCTTAGAGGCAGCAACGGACAATCGCCTTCGCCTCCAAAAATTTCGGAAACAAAACACTAAGCAAAGCAACAGCACCCCCTCTCCACTGTCTACTTCGCCGGCGTTTTTCCGAATGAGGGGTGAAGTGCGCGACAGGGAAATAAAGCAGCCAAGTCCGAACTCCAGACGGCCAATCGGAACGCCAGAGGCGGAACCTGTGGGATGCTGCCGTATCCCATTGGCTGTCCCTGCTGCTGGAAGCGGGCATGTGAACTCGTCTCCCCACGAGGCTTTCACTGCGCATGCCTGAGAACCCGAGCATGCGCGGAGTGGGTACCGTGCCGCGCATGGCAACCACTGCGCATGCGCTGGCTCGCCTCGGCCTGTTCGCCGCTTGTGGAGTGGCCTGCGCGGACATGGGGGTGCCCACAGCCTGTTTGCGCGCACCGCGCTAACAGGCCGAGCCGCATGAACAGGCCGAGGAGGAGGATAGCACAGACATGTGGGTGCCGCAAACAGGCCGAGGGACACGTAGCGTGCACAGACATGGGGGCGCCATGCAATATGGGGGTGCCCAACATTGTGGGTGCTGAGCACCCATGGCAAAAGTATTGGGGGTGCCGTCAGCTTACCAGCACCCATGGAGTTGGTGCCCCTGACAGCTACAGTCATCAGCCGAAAGGTTGGCAGCCCTCGATCTCATTGACAATCATGTTTTAAGTGGTTGTCATAAGTCACCAGTATACAGTATTTTCAACAACTCTCTTGCACTCACTCCTTAAAATGCAAGACCATAAATCTTTGTTCATAAAGACTTTCCATAAAGTCTTTGCACATCTTAGAGCGCAATCCTAAAGTGGAGTTAAAGGTAAAGGTTTCCCCACGACCGAATGGTCTAGTCGTGACCGACTGTAGGGGGCGGTGCTCATCTCCGTTTCAAAGCCTGTAGAGCCGGCGTTTTTGTCCGATCATGTGGCCAGCATGACTCTACACCGTAGCGCACGGAACGCCGTTACCTTCCCACCAAAGTGGTCCCTATTTATCTACTTGCATTTTTTTTAGGTGCTTTCGAACTGCTAGGTTGGCAGGAGCTGGGACAAGCAACGGGAGCTCACTCCGTCATGCAGTCTCGAACTCCCAACCTTGCGGTTGAAAGCCCAGCAACAGCGGATTAACTCGCTGCACCACCACGTCCCCTGTGGAGTTAGGCCAGCATAAACTAAGCCAAAGTTTGGCCAGTGCAAGAGCCACTATAAAGCATTTTTGGTCTACTCTAGGAGTCAGAAACGATGGCTCATGTCCGTGTGCTGGCCTCTCTGACTCTGAGGGTGCAATTGAACCCAGTGCCGGAATGGCAAGGCTGGCCGGCCAGCGCCATATCCGACGCTGGGTGGGGGAACCTGGAGCCTCCTGCAGCAAGGGAGCGTGCGCTCCAGCCTCCCCTATGTGCTGCTCAGATCTGCGCCTGCTAAAGAGCAGGCTAAAGAGCGGGCACAGATCTGAGGAGATCACGCAGCCTGAATCCCACCCTAGTCCCGCCCTGCCTCCCTCCCTCCCTCCAATTCCCGGGGCGCGCTGTCAGCGTGTCTCCCTTGCGCTGGCCGGCTTCTGCCGATGCAAGGGAGGCGCTGCAGGGCTCTACAGGGCTGGCGCTGCCAGCAGCACTGGCCCTGTGGCCTTAGCGCCAAAGAGGGGGAGCTGCTAGGTGCCCCCGCATCGGCACTAAGGCCTTAGCGTTGATGCAATGACGTTGCGTCAGCGCTAAGAGCCAGGTAGGATGGCGCTGCCCAAGTGATCCAAACATGGTCCACTTGTGCTGGCCAAACTTTGCTGGCTTAGCTTATGCCAGCCTAACTCAGTTTAGGATTGCGCCCTTAGTCTCCATTCATGCACACGAACCTGAAAGAATGGCATATATTTCCACTGTTTACCCTTGTGTCCCGTCCCCCCCCCCCCGTTCCACTGCTGTTTCACTTGTGTCAACAGCTGGACTATAAGCTCCTCAAGGCAGGGACTTCTCCATGTAAAGTGATGGAGCTTATAAATAATATCTCATTTTTTCAGGCATTCACAAGATATGCTTGGGATTGTCAACACTCACCAAATTTCGGACATTTCACTCGAAAGGTATTGTTTTCTAAAGGGAAAAACAGGCTTAAGGCAAACGGTTAGAGTACTTGAAATGCCAACAAGCAAGGAAATGTCAGGTTGAGCCACTTGGAACCAGTGGCGTCATGCAGCCGGAATGCTGGGCGGGAGGAACGGGTGAGCGGCAGCCCGCCCGTTGCGTACCGCTCCGTTTCGCCGTCTTCCCCGCCCCCGTGGGCTGCCGCTCACCCGTTCCTCCCGCCCAGCGTTCCTGCTGCATGACGCCGCTGCTCGGAACGGCAAGGTAGAAGGGTGGCATGCTAAGTACTGCAGCTGCCACAATGCCCCATGTAAGCGGCCACTGGGGCAGCAGAAGCTTATCCCAGGACAAGGAAGACAATGTTCCCTTACCAGAGAGGACCTCTGGGACTGTTGCCCTCCGAGAGATGCAGCACACACTCCTGGGGCACGGCTGCTCTGGCGGCAGCGGCGGGGATTTGAAAGGGTTAAGTTGTAAAACAGATAACAAAACATTAAAATGCATTACAGTAAACGGACGTAATAAAAAGATTCCTCCTCAACCTTTAACAGACTAAAGATGTTGACAATAGCTGCCTTATACCAGGTTGAGTATCCCTTATCTGGACCGCTTGGGATGGGAAAGTGTCCGGCTTTCGGATCTGTCTGGATTTGGGAATAATTGCATATATATAAGAAGAAAAGGGACGTGGTGGCGCAGGGGGTTAAACCGCTGCTGCTGGGCTTTCCGACCAGAAGGTTGGGAGTTCAAGACTGTGCGACGAAGTGAGCTCCCGTTGCTTGTCCCAGCTCCTGCCAACCTAGCAATTCAAAAGCATCTAAATGCAAGTAGATAAATAGGGACCACTTCGGTGGGAAGGTAACGGCGTTCCATGCGCTACGGTGTAGAGTCATGCCGGCCACATGACCACAGAAGCTTGTCCTCGGACAAAACGCCGGCTCTACAGGCTTTGAAACGGAGATGAGCACTGCCCCCTACAGTCGGTTACAACTAGAACATTCAGTCGTGGGGAAACCTTTACCTTAAGAAGAAATGCTTCCTCTTGCTCTTTTCACTGAGAGCCATTTGGGGGCGCAATCATAGCCAACTTTTCAGCACCGCATAGCTGTGCCAATGGGGCATGTGCTGCATTCTGCAGTGGAGTCGTAGTCACAGAGGCCTCCTCAAGGTAAGGGAATGTTTGTTCCCTTACCTCGGAGCTGCATTATCCTTACCCCAGAGCTGGAAAGCTAGTTAGGATTACACCCTACATGTCTGCTGGCCTCTTTGGCATTTTTCAACAATGGCACATACCACAGAGCAGAGAATAGATCTCACAGCCTGTACCTGAACTGTACACGGGGATGAGCACAAGACCTTCTAGTGTTCACAGTCCAGAAAGGGTTTTTTTAATGTAATGAACAAAAATGTCTGGATTTTGGAATACTCTGGAATTGGATGTCCAGATAGGAATATCCTACCTGTACTACCTGGGCAGAAGATTTAGTCAAGAGGGTTAATGTCTCCGTTTGCCTGAAGATAAGAGCTGAAGATCTGAAGGTCGCCAGTTCGGGACAGCCGGACGTCTGTGAGCGGCAGACCTCGTAAATTGCGGCTAATTAACTGCTGAGCTTCGGCTGCCTTGTGTGAGGGGGAGTTGTGCCGAAGTTCAGCCGCTTCTCTGGTGGGAGCAGGGAAGCCATTTATCAGCCAGCAAGAAGACAAATGGGTGGCCAGAAAGAAGGACTAAATCCAGAAAGATCCATCTGTATGTGTGTAGTTCTTGAAAGATAGAACATTTCTGTATAACTTGTAAAAACCTTCGGGTTTCTGAATAAAGTCTGGCCATGTAAACCGCCTTGAGTTATAGTCATGAGAGAAATCTGGTGACCTAAGAAAGGCGGTATATAAATCCAAGTATTATTAGTATTATTATTACTGAGTTGCATCAGTAGCCCAGCAGTGTCTACTCCGGCTGGCAGAAATCTTTACTGCTTCTTAAACATTATTTGTAACTAGCAATGCCAGGAATTGAACACAGAACTTCCTACATGCAAAGCGTGGGCTCTACTACTCAGCAATGGCCCCTTGGCTCAAATGGTCTGATTTCCCCCCGCCCCACGATTTCCACAACATTGAGGGTGCTTTCATCAGTCAACTTTAGGTTGCTTGCAAATTGTTAGGTAGTTCCCAGGTCTTTTACCAAGACAAGCATCATCTTTGACTGAGGGTGTAATCCTAACTAACATTCCAGCACTGACCTAGCTGTGCCAATGGGGCATGTGCTGCATTCTGCAGTGGAGTAGTAGTCACAGAGGCCTCCACAAGGTAAGGTAATGTTTGTTCCCTTACCTTGCAGCTGCATTGCCCTTACCCCAGTGCTGGAAAATTGGTTACACTTCTGCCCTTAAACACTTCTGCCTGTTCCAAACTGCAAGGTTTCTGTTTGAACCCAGCCACTCCAAAGCTCTGCCAAGAAACCCAACTTTGATGCCGAGGCTCAACACTAGAGGGCAGGCATCCCTCTAGTGACTTCCATCACTGCATAAGGTCTGGCATTTTCAGCAGGTGCAGCTTTTCGTACCCCTTTTGCAGTATGCCAGGAAGAATGCAGAAAGCCAAACTTCCATGCCGCTATTAAAGAGATGCATAAGCCTTGTCCTGGTTTGCACCCGGTTACGCTGCTGCGCTCTGACACCGAAAAACAACTCCTGGACTGAGCTATGGGGCATCCTGGCTCCAGTGCAAACCTGATATTCCCAGGGCATTCCCGGTGCAATTCCACTGCAGTTTTTTGTCTTAGCAGAAGCACTGGAGATTGCTGTGATATTGAAACAGGGCGGAACATGCATTGGTGGGGAAGTGTAATTCTGTACCAGAGCACCTGCTCTTCGTACTACTCAAGGCTGCTGCACTTTGTAGTCTGGACTTCCTCCGTGCCCTTTTCCAGCAAGATCACCTTCTCCACCCACCCCATTTTTTTTCCTTAACATGTAGCCTGAGAAAGTGCAACATGAAAGCTGCTTCTTTGGAACTTTTACTGAGGGCGCAATCCTAACCTGGAGTTAGGCCGGCACAGTTAAGCCAGCAAAGTTTGGCCAGCACAAGGGCCAGCACAATACAAAGCATGTTGGGACCACTCTCGGAGTCAGGGAGGATGGCGCACATCTGTGTGCTGGTCCCTCTAACTCCGAGAGTGGTCCAAACATACTTGGTGGTGTCCCTTTTGCTGGCCAAACTTTGCTGGCCTAACTGTGCCGGCCTAACTCCAAGTTAGGATTGCACCCTCAAGGAAGGCATTTATGCCATTGCTGCTGTTTGGCATTTTTTCTGAGACCAGCACAACGGCCTGCAGTCTTGTTGCTGCCAAGCTGTAAGCTGTGTCTTCTGGAGCCCCCAGTTCTCAGGAGACATTATAAATACTTAGAATATGCTGCTGAAACATAAAAATGATATCTTCCCCCTTTATTTATTTGCCTCTCTTGTGCTATTAGCCTGAAGAGCAAACTCTTGCCTTGGCATCTTCCCAGTAAAGGATCTTGCTGTGCTGGCCAGCACTATTTCGGAAAGCAAGCTTCTTGCTTGGTGAGGAAAGTTTAGCTTCCCTTGGGAATTTCATTTCCACCTGCCCAAGCAGTTTGCCCTCTGCTGAGATATCACCTTCCTCTATTCAGCGAGATTTTTTTTAAAGGAAACTAGAATCTACTAAGCATTTTTTAAAGGGGCTGATTATTTCGACATGAGATTAATCAATATTCTGGACTGCAAGCCAGTGGCTATCTCCCTGTTCTGCAAAAACCTTCACTTGGTGATTTCTAGGTATCCAGTTGCTGCTCAAGGCCATTTTTCCTGGTCAGGTGGCAATGCTAACAAAGTTGACTAGTCTGAATTGTTTTGCAACAGTTCCATTTGGTTATTTCACAGATGAAAATGAGGCATCATTACTGTGAGTGTCCAACACTAATTTTGCACATCAAGAATCATGTGCCTCTCTTGCACTGCTTCACATTGCTGTGTGCTGGAAAGATGTGCCCTGGTTTCTGCTGGGATTGTACTTCAGATTCCCGCGTGGATACCTGAAACCGTGGATGCTGGGAATGCCTTTTTAAAGATAGGGGAACATCAGTGGTTTTGCTGCAACAAGGCTAAAAAAACGTGATTTGTTTCAAGTTCCACTCTCTTTTTAATAGGCATTCCAGTATCCATGGTATCTGTGGATAACTGAAACCGTGGATACTGAATCAGTGAATACTGGGGCACACCCAGCTGTGTCATGCAGCCGGAACGCTGGGCGGGAGGAACGGGTCAGCGGCAGCCCGCCCATTGCGTTCCGGTCCGTTTCGCCGTCTTCCCTGCCCGCGCAGGGGCGGGGAAGACAGCAAAACGGACCGGAGCGCAACGGGCGGGCTGCCGCTGACCCGTTCCTTCCGCCCAGCATTCCAGCTGCATGACACCGCTGGGCACACCTGTATTCTTTTACTTTTCCCTGACCATTCCTGTGCAGGTTTCTGAAGTAGCATGTGTTAGTAGGCTGATCATGGCAGTTTCCTTGAAAACAAGTACAGGAGGCCAGCGGTGTTATGCTGCTGGAACGCTGGGCGGGACGTCCAGGTGATCGACAGCCCGCCCGTCGCGTTCCTCAGCGTTACGCCGTTTGCATAACGTACGCAAGTGGCGTAATTGGTTACGCAAACGGCGTAACGCTGCAGAACGCAACAGGTGGACTGTCGATCACCCGGATGTCCCGCCCAGCATTCCGGCAGCATAACACCGCTGCAGAAGGCCCATGTTATTCACTGGTCCGACATCCGGATTTCAGCATCTGTGGATGCTGAACTGGCCCCACCCCCAAGTCCTCTGAGCCCAATTGGAGCTGAGCTCTGGTTGGGTCCAGAGCAGTGGTGTCATCTAAATGATTTAAGAACAGGTACTCACTTTTGATTGGCACGTGTCGGGACCCGCCCACCGGAAGTGATGTCAAAAGCCAGAAGTGATGTCGTGGCAGGAAGTGACATGAAAAAAGCCCTTTTTGAGGCCTCAGATGATTTTAAACTGACCCAACAGTTGCAACAGTATTCCACAGCACCCCCAGAACATGTTAAGGTGGCCTGGCATCATGTTAAAACCCCAGAGCAACTCATTTTTCAGTGGCAAGGAAAGGAAAGGCTCCGCTCGCTGCCTGCCTGCCTGCCTGGCTCTGAGAACATGCAGGCAACTCAAACATGCAGGAAATTCAAACGTTGCAGAGGGCGGAGTCGACGAGTGGGCGGGCGAATGGGCGGGGCCAGCTGTAATCCTAGAAACAGGTACTCGCGTACCCCCTGCATGACATCACTGGTCCAGAGGCATCTTGAAGACGGCAGAGGCCCAGCACATCCGCCTGCAGTCTCTGTGCACTTCAGAATGAAGCCAATTAAAAATGACTTCTGGTTTTCAGCACGGAAATGTTGGTTAGGATTGGGCTGCATGTGAGGAAAATGGTCTGTGCACACAAACTTCTTCCTTTCTATGCCAAGCAGTAGAAAAATAAAATCAGCATGAAATAGGAGGCAGAAAACATTGTGCATGGTGAACATGTCATCTCATTGGAGACAATCTGAAATCCATGTCTTCATGATATTACACTGAATTCATACCTAGTGAGATTGTACCTACATCCTAAAAATATACTTTCTGAACAAAAGCTAGGATTGTAGTTAAAAAACCATCTGTTTCACCCCTGCTAAGCTAGTGAACAATGCATACCTGTAACCATGTTAAAAATGAATCAGCCAAAATAACCAAGTCTGCAGTCTAAAATCAGCTTAAGGACCATCTTTCTCATGTACCTTGACCTTTATTTTTAACCTAGCTATTGTCAAATAAAAGTTTCTTTGGCTATAATGTGGACATAAACATGCAAGTTTCAGACAAGTACTTGGAAAATATTTAGAGGAGGTTTGCAACCCACGTTTGCATTCCTCACTCCAGACATTTGGACAGCTCAGATAGGCATGTGAGGGTTGGGGTGTTTACTTGAAATGAATCTCTGCATTTTGAAGATTCATCCTCTATTAGCTGTGCCCAAATCAGATTTTGCTTGTAGAGACAATGACATGCCTCCCTTCCCCACCTTTTTAGCACTGAAACTTCAAAAAGTCAAATTCTGGGTTGCCCTAAGGTACCCCTAGACAATCATTTGTCACAGCTGTCACTCCTGAGGAAGTCCAGCTCCTGCCATACAGAAACAATATGCAAGCTCTTAAATCTCCTTGATTCGTGCCCTGCCTGTACTGTGGCATGGCTTGGAAATGTGAAAGATGCCCTAATGTCGGGAGGCTATTCCATTGTCTGAGGCAGTTGCTGGATATTCTAGCTACTGACTTTTATCGGAAACACAGAAATGACCATGATAGAAGATAAAAAAAATTAGGATTGCGTGCTGTATTGCTTTCAGTTGCACTACAAATGCTTGTCCTGAAGATCATATTCTAAGAAAATGAAATGCTTACGTTGTCCAACACACCCAGGCATGTGGTTCTGGGCAGTGGTGGGATTCAAATGAATTAACAACCGGCTCTATGGCGTCATAGCCGGAGCCAAAATGAAACCGAAGCCAGCCGAGGTAAGCGAGTGGGCGGGGCCCGGCCATTTAACAACCGGTTCTGTAGAACCTGGGCGAACCCCCTGAAATTCACCACCGGTTCTGGGTGATTCAGAGTGCAATCCTATACTGTGCGAGCCTATACCAATGGGCCTGCGCCATATCCAGCGGGGAGGCTGGAGCCTCCCCTGCGCAAGGGCAGGTTCGTGCCGTTGCTGTAGGGGAGGCTAAATAGCAGGCACGGATCTGAGGAGACCGCCGGGCCTTGCGAATCAGGGTCTGGCGAATGGACTTAGGATTCGGCCATATGGCCGAATCCAAGGCTTGCCCCCCTCCTGGGCTGGCATGCCTGCTGGCCCACCCACAGACCACCCAGTTACGCCCTCCCCCGCCCACTCCCTCCCTTGCGCTGGCATGGCACCTCCCCTGCACCAGCTGGCTTCGGCTGGCGCAAGGGAGGCGAGGTGCAGGCACACCGAGACTGGCGCTACCTGCAGGTGCCTTAGCTTGGCACCCCCATGTCGGTGCTAAGTGCGTGGCATCGATGCAACAGTGTTGCATCAACACTACGGGCAGCGCGGGGTTACGCTGCCCGTATGTGATCCAAGTCAGACTGTGTTGTCCTTGATAGGACAGATGTCAAGGTGGCATCAGGCCCACAAGCTACTACTGAGGTTACAATCCTAACCTGAAGTTAGGCCAGCTCAAGGGCCACCATAAAGCGCGTTTGGAGCACTCTCGGAGTCATGGAGGATGGTGCACATCTGTGTGCTGGCCTCTGACTTCGAGAGTTGTCCAAACACACTTTACGATGTCCCTTGTGCCAGCTAAACTTTGCTGGCCTAACTGTGCCAGCCTAACCTCAGGTTAGGATTGTGCCCTGAATCGTGTAACATGCCCTGTTCCCACTCAGCTGTCTCTCCACGCAGCTTGAAACTCAGCAACCTGGAAGTTCGGGAATGACACTCAATGTCCTCACTGAACATCTGGAGATGGCATCACAATACCCTCACACTCCTGTGCAGTAATTTAAGGGGTCCATGCAGTGGTGGGGACCCCTTACAGGGAACATAGGTAACAAGATGGCTTTTTCTCAGAGCGCAATCCTATACTGCGCTGGATTAGCGAGGCTGACGGGCCTGCGCCAAATCCAGCGCAGTACCTGGGGGGCTGGAGCCTCCCTGCAGCAAGGGCACATCCGTGCTCTTAGTGGAGGTTCCAGCCTCCCCTTTGAGCTACTCGGGTCTGCGTCTCCCTATCGAGCGTATGATTTGACCTTGTGGCCGAATTCCAAGCCTGCCCACCACCCGTGCTGGCACGCCTGCCAGCACAAACACCACCCACCCCCACCCACTCCCCCCCTTCCCAACATGGTGCCTCCCTTGTGCCGGCCGGCTCCAGCCAACGCAAAGGAGGTGCAGCTTTTAGATTGTGAGCCCTTTTGGGACAGGGAGCCATTTAACTTTAATGTTATTATTTGCCTGTAAACCGCTTTGTGAACTTCATGTTGAAAAGCGGTATATAAATAGTAGTGATAATAGTAGTGAGCATGGGCGCAACGGGACTGGCACTTCAGGCAGCGGCGGTCCCATTGCCTTAGCGCGGACATGGGGGAGCCATGCAGTGCTGATGCAGGGGTGCCGTGCAGCATCTCCGCATCAGCGCTAAGTGCGCAGCGCCGACGCAATCCCGTTGCGTCGACACTGCGCGGCCTCTAGGATTGCAACGCCTTTGCAAAGCCAATAGCTAAAGAGTCTTTCTTGATCACTAATGATGCCTGGAAGAGGCTTTCTTAAATAAGCTTTTGATTATGAGAGGCATCAGAGGCTGGTCAACCAAGAGCCTATATACCCATCAGGAAGCCATCACCTGATTTGGCCTCTGCGGGCTGGTGCACAGCCTCGCACCAGCCTAGCCAACTCCCAAGATGGTGCAAACATGCCTTATGGCTTGTTTGCAACAGGACTGGATTAGTGCATTCGGATTGTGCTCTCAATGAGCCCTTCTAGAACAGCTCTAGCAATGTATGGCTGTGAGAGCTGGACCATAAGAAAGGCAGAGCGCCGAAGAATAGATGCTTTCGAATTACGGTGTTGGAGAAGACTCTTGAGAGTCCCCTGGACTGCAAGGAGATCCAATCGGTCAATCCTCCAGGAAGTCAAGCCTGATTGCTCCCTGGAAGGACAAATCCTGAAGCTGAAGCTCAAGTACTTTGGCCACCTCATGAGAAGAGAGGACTCTTTAGAAAAGAGCCTCATGCTGGGAAAGATGGAAGGCAAAAGGAGAAGGGGGCGGCAGAGGATGAGATGGTTAGATTTTGTCACTGAAGCGATGAACATGAGATTGGGCGAACTTCAGAAGCTAGTGGAGGACAGGGAGGCCTGGCGTGCTGTGGTCCGTGGGGTCGTGAAGAGTCGGACATGACTTAGTGACTGAACAACAACAACAAGAACAGCTCATGAATATAGGATAAAGTCTCCAGGTAGAGTGGAAGCATTTCATTCTTGGATAAAAAATAAAAGTTTCTCATCGCATACTTGTTCCCTATCAATGCTTTGTTTAATTCTGAGGAGTTGGCACCCCTTCGTTCATGAAGACCAGGGCCTTTGCGAGCATGTATCACCCCAACGTTTCATCAAAGCACGACGATGCTTCTGGTGGTGATGTATGGCACACGCAGGCCATCCATCAAGCATCACCCTAATGATACACTGGAGTAATATGCTTTCAGGACAGAAACAGAGTGATGATGTATTTTTAAAAAATGGAGTCCCAGAGACAAGAAAGAGTCTGGGGCCAATGTGGAGATGAAAGAAGAAACAAATCAGCTCCCTTGCAAACTATATGAAGCGCTCTCCAATGGATACGAATGCCCCATTTGCATCCCCCAATCTTCCTTTTTTTCCTTTCTCTTGTTTGCTTTTCCCTCCTCTTGTCCTCCAGCACTTCCTTTTTTACTTCTGTGCTTCTCTTTCTCTCTTCGCTGGTTCCTCTCATGGCCAGTGGCTTGATTCATATATTATCCTCTCCCATGGTCTGACCTTGTGCCGTATAACTTAATATTAGCCCACTCGAAAAAAAGATGTTCCTCTTCTCTGTGAGATGATATTAAGGTGACCTGTAAGAGCAATAAATAAAATCTTCAGGCCATCCAGGCAACATTAAAAATAATCATAGCCCTTAAGTGGTGGAGAAGAACATTTTTTTTTAAAGGGAATCTTCTTTTGCAATAGCAACAATTGTGGGAGGACAAAAGGCCACCCCTGGGATTTTTCATTGCCGTCAGCTTCTGGGAAATGAGAAGTGTGTTAGCCCATTCATACAGCCAACAGTTATCAAAACAATAAAGTGGCGGTCCGTCAAACACAGCTTGTCATCACTCATTTGGCAAAATATAACCTTTCTTTAAGAAATTTCAGCTAATAGACAGTGGGAAAGTAATTGTGCTATTAGCTCTGTAGACCCTGGTAACTAGACATTCCGTTTCAAAACGGTTTCTGTAACGTGAAAGAGGGAGACAACTGAGTGACAGAACGATATTATACCAAGACCCAACATAAATAAAAATTGACTTCAATCTCGTCTGGAATTCAGGCTATACACGGGACTCAAATAATGCCCTCAATCTAGTACTAGCATGTTGTTAGCCCATCTAACTCCAGATGATGGAACAGGTGAATTCTCAAAGTCTCGTCTACTGTCGGCATTTTAAAAAAACATGCATTTCCTGGAGAATGCATATTCCACAGTACTTTGAAATCATAAGGGGGTTCGTTGTGCAAATGTCAATTATCAGAAAGCTTGTTTTTGGAGAAATATGTCACAGCCCTCATTTCTAGGATGCCATGCAAGGAACTTAGACATCTGAAGAAGTGCCTACAGATTCCAGAATTTGATGTTGCAGAGGTGAGCTAACCTGTTTAAAAAGCATTTGTGTGCATCACAAAAAAAAAAAGGTAAAAATATTTCTTCCCAGTTTAATATTTGAAAGCTATTCATAAGGTGTGTTTGTGTGTGTGTGTGACCAGCCAGATATTATTGTATATGTCCTACCAATGCTATATGGCTTTGAGCCTCTTATGTGTTATTCATCTCAGATGATGATGATGATGCAAGTATTTATATACCGCCTTACTTTGGCTCCTCTGGCTTTAATTCAAGGTGGTTTATATAGGCAGGCTTTATCTCTAAACCCACAAGGGGTTTTTACAAATTACAAAGAAGTTCTATCTTTCAAGAACTACAACAACATACAGATGGAAATTTCATGGTCTAGTCCTTCTTTCTGGCCACACGCTTGCCTTCCTGCTGGCTGATAAGCGGCTTCTCTGCTCCCACCAAAGAAACAGCTGGCCCAAATCCTCTCTCACAGGCAGCTGGAGACAGCTCTTATCAGCCGCACTTCTCAAGGTCTGCCGCTCATGGAGACTTCCGGTGTTGTCAAACTGGCAACCTTCGGATCTTATCTTCGGGCAAATGGAGGCTTTAACCCTCTCGACTAAACTTCCTGCCAAAGGAGATGTCTGTCAAAGAGATGCTACGTAATCTTCCAAAGAGATGCTCAATGGTATACAACCCATAACAAAACCACCATAAAATGCAGCATTCATATTAAAAGCCTAGAAGAACTATGAGGCCAGAGAAACCACATAATTTACCCAGGGGGGAGAGGGGAATAGATAGGCCCAGTGGTGTCATTCTGGCGGAACCGCCCGGTACGCCGTTCCGCCAGTTCCCCGGACGGGCCCGGGCCACACCGCCTCTCCCGAGGACAGGCGAGCTGCTCCTGGGCCCGCCCACCCGCCCTCCCACGTGTCCAAATTGCTCTGAAATGGAGCAATTTGAGGCGTGCTGAGGCGCAGGGAGGCGTGGCTGCCCTCCGCCATTGGGGAGGAGGGCTGCCAATCATCCGGGTGTTCCGGTTCCTGGCGCGCCCAGATGATGTCTCTGGATAGGCCCCCATGCAATTAACCGTAGGGGAAGGGATGTCTTCTTTGGTTATACCGTCATTTAGACAGGTAGTAAAAAGCAACACCACCCAACAACAAAGCACCTTCCATGAAGTTCCGGCATACTGTATTTTATAAAAGGATACCACGGGAGACTGCTACATAAGGGCAAACAGGCATCACTTTATTTGCAAGTAGAGTGAGGTGGTTCCCAACCTTTTCAACATCAGGTCCCACTTTTTAGGTACAACAACCTGTCAGGACCCCTACAACACAACACCGGAAGTGATGTCATTAAGCAAGAAGTGACATAACGGTGCCTGTAAAAACTCATATGTTTTTATTACAATAGGTTACCAAATGCAACAAGTATGTGGAAACACCTTGAATTTTTTTTCAAAAAATGTATTGTTCTGTTTGGAGGTTTCCTGAAAACGCTGCAAAAATGCAACATTTTTAAGGTTGCGCAAATGCATCTACAATAGTAAATGGGGTCTCTGCAACCCCTCTGAAAATCAGCTCATGAACCGCCAGGGGTCAGGACTCCCAAGTTGGGAACCACTTATATCAGAACTCTACATCAGAGAAGAAGAGTTATCTGATCAGAACTGGTACATCAGAACTAACAGGCTGCAAGGTTTCAATTCTCCTCTGGAGTAATCCAGAACTGCTTCTCTCTATGCACCCAACTGTGAAACATGTACAGCCCAGATGAAAGAGATGAGGTGGGGGGAGATCTTCTGAGAAATCCCTCTCCCAGGAGAGCACAGGGACTGCCATTCTATCAGGGGTGTATCCAGTAGTGCTATCCAGCCGGTATGCTGGGCGGGACTTACGTTTGATCGGCAGTCCGCCCGTTGCATCACGCCGTGTTCTGCCGCTTTCCTGCCCGCCGGGGCATGCAGGAAAGCGGCGGAACGCGGCGTGACGCAACGGGCGGACTGCCGATAAGTCCCACCCAGCGTACCGGCTGGATAGCACTACTGGCTGTATCTAATAAAGGTGTAGCCCAGTGCAGAGGGCAAAATGTTGCCCTGGATGTGACATCACAACAGGAAGTGACATCACAACAGGAAGTGACATCACAATTGTATTTTCTTTTCTCTCTCTTTTTTTTTAACCATAACTCTTGATAGGATAAAGATATTACACTCTGGTTTGTTTCATTGCAGTCTGCATTAAATTACCCTTCCAGTGATATATGTTGGTATTATACTAACCAAGTTTTTCACAATTTTGGCCACTAATGTCAAGCTCAGGTTGTTGCCCCTCCCCCTAAAGCTTGTTGCCTGGTGGAACTGCATCTCCCTGCACTTCTTTAGTTATGCCCCTACAGTCGATCTATTCTATTATTTGCTTATGTAGGTCCTCTGGGTATCGACCACATCATTCAGATCAAATAAGGTTCTGTCCTATACAAAGTCATTTTGAGGCTCCATCCAGCTTTGCTCTCCTCTTGTGCGGCTATAAGTAACCTTAAGACTCAAAGGAGTGGGGGGGGTGGCAGCAGGGGAATGTAGAAGGCTTTCATAAATCAGGCCCCCCTCCAGAAGCAAGAGAGCTAAGGAGAAGAGACCATTTGAGATGTCATGATTCTTCATCTATGTTTTATTGTACAGAAGTGCCACGGTGATAAAAAGCATGCATAGAAATTAGAGACAGGAAAGGCTATTTATGCCTCCCCCCCCCGCTTTGTCCACCCCACTCTCGATTGGCGGAGGCCTTCGGAGAAGTAGGGTCTGAAAGCAAGACTCAGGACCGAAGGGGAAGCTGAAATTAAGGGAAGTAAGTTCCCAATGCACAAAAGGTGATACAATTTAATAAGTGACATTAAAGTAAATGCTGTCATTAACTGGCCATTTGCAGAGGCATGGTGGGGTGGAGGGGGGGGGAGAAAAGGGACAGTGTCAAGTTATTAATGCCAGGCAGGTTTTAAATGCTTCCTGTCCATGTTCACTATAAAAGTCCAAAAAGGATCCTCATTCAGCAGGATACTAAGAGAGTTAATGGAAGGCCAGACAATATGAGCTGTATTTTTAGTGTATTTCATCAGAAGGCTTATAAAATGGCAGCTACAACTGGTGTCCTGATTTTTTTAAAAAAGTTAGAAGCCATTTGGTCCAGATCTTTTGAAGGGGGGGGGGAGAAAATGGAAGGATGGAATTTAGCTAACTTAGGATGGAATCATGGTTTAGAAGATACTGAACTAGTATAGTTCAGAAGACAGAAAATGGAGCCAGGATGTGAGATGTATTGGTACAAGAACGGTGTCACCTGCAGACTACTTGCATGGCTTCAGTTTCAGCAGCCCACTCATAAAATGGAAATAACACATCACAGTTACCAACATTGTCATAAGAACATAAGAAGAGCCCTGCTGGATCAGGCCAAAGGCCCATCTAATCCAGCTTCCTGTATCTCACAGCGGCCCACCTGGTGCCCCACAGAGGCATGCAGCGATGGGACCTACAAATGAGCAAGGGGAACACTTATGCGGGGCTTCCGCATGATTGGCTGCCCATCCGTAGCGTTCCGCAGCTGTCCTGGCCTCGGGGGGGCTGCCCCCAGTTAGCGCGCTCCCCACTGCTCACCCAGGCACCCGGCGCGACCCTCACCTGTCCCCCGTGGCGAGCAGGAGCCCCCCTGAGGTCAGGGCAGCTGCGGAACGCTACAGACGGGCTGCCACTCAAGCGGAAGTCCCACCTACATCCTGCCCAGCATTCCCCTTGTTCATTTGTAGATCCCATCGCTGGAGGCATGAGACAACAAGATGCTTGGATCCTGTTGCCACTCCCTTGCACCCGGTACTCTGAAGTAGCCCACCACCAATGTAAGGAGGTTGCACAAGCCATCATTGCCTATAGCCCACGATGGACCTTTCCTCCAGAAATCTGTCCAGTCCCCTTTTAAAGGCATCAAGATGCCATCACCACTTCCTGTGGCAAAGAGTTCCACAGATTAACTACCCACTGGGTAAAAAAGTACTTCCTTTTATCTGTTTTAACTCTCCCAACCCTCAGTTTTAGCGGATGCCCCCTGGTTCTGGTGCTTTGAGAGAGGAAAAAGAACATCCCTCTATTGACTCTATCCCTTCTGTGTAATAATTTTGTATGTACAAAAGACAAGCTTAGTAAACACTAAAGACAAGCAAAGTAACCACTTAGTAAACACTAAAGATCACTTACCAACGCTCTAGAATTCTTCTAGAGCAGCTACTGTCAGTCCTCATTATCCGCAAGGGTTAGGTTCCTGGAAATCCTTGCGGATAGTGAATTGGCAGATAACAAACCATTGATCATATGAGATTATGGACACAATCCTAACCTGGAGTGAGGTCGGCACAGTTAGGCCAGCAAAGTTTGGCTGGCACAAGGGACACTGTAAAGAGTGTTTGGACCACTCTTGGTGTCAGGGAGGATGGCGCATGTCTGTGTGCTGGCCTCTCTGACTCCCGAGAATGGTCCAAACATGCTTTACGGTGGCCCTTGTGCCAGCCAAACTTTGCTGGCCTAACTGTGGTGGCCTAACACTAGGTTAGGATTGTGCCCTAGGTTAGAATTAGGTCAACCCCAATGTTAGGTGCACCTTATCTGCCATCAGAAGAATCCAGCAAAGACCCTCAGGCACGGATAGTAAGATACATAACGATTCTGCCCATCGCAAATAAGCAAATTTGCAGATAGCAAGTTCGCAAATAAACACTGAAATTTCAACCAGTGTGGTGCGGCACATTGGTGTGTTGCCAATGGTCTCCAGGTGTGTCATGGGAATTTGGAGGTTATTTATTATTAGGGCCAATGGGGGATGTGAGCCCCCTCCCCCCACCAGCAGCACAGTGTGCCTTAAGGTAAAGGTAAAGGTTTCCCCATGACTGAATGGTCTAGTCATGCCCAACTGTAGGGGGCGGTGCTCATCTCCGTTTCCAAGCCTGTAGAGCCGGCGTTTGTCTGAGGACAAGCTTCCGTGTCATGTGGCCAGCATGACTATACGCCGTAGCGCACGGAACGCCGTTCCCTTCCCACCGAAGTGGTCCCTATTTATCTACTTGCATTTTTACGTGCTTTCGAACTGCTACGTTGGCAGGAGCTGGGACGAGTAACGGGAGCTCACTCTGTCGCACAGTCTCGAACTCCCAACCTTCCGGTCAGAAAGCTCAGCAGTGTGCTTTATCAATGGTCAAAAAATTGATGATATGCCTTGTTAATTTTACCTCCTTGCCAGTATGCCGAGAGAGGAAAAATAGCTGTTGTAGAGTATTAGCAAACATGCAGATAGGGCTGACAGGATCTTTCATCCTTGGACTCCCAACTTTGCACAAAGTTTGCACAAAGTTGCCTTGGCCTCCAACTTTGCCCCTTCACCTGGAGCTCCTGAGTAAATTTGGCAATCATCATGGAATGACCCCATCCCACATTCTGTCCTGTTTTAGATTTTTAACCTCATAAACCCAAAGTCTAAATAAAAGGCAAGGATGAAGATTTGCTTGTTCCTGTCTGTCGAGAGTTTGAATGAGGACAATCATTATGATTCCCGATTCTCAGATGGGGAACTCTTGGAGGTGCCTACAGGAGTGGGGTGGGAACAAGCCCTCTTTTGTTCCAGGTCATCATTCAACTGGCAGTCATGGTCTAGCTGTCAGACTGGAAGAGTGCACAGCTGTTTCTTTTCACTCACACACCCCATAGCTGCCCACCTCATTCATTTTTTTAAGCACTTGGAAGAATTAAACTGGTTCTCCACAAGCCACAGAATAAAGTGGAATGAAGTAGTAGAATCCTTATATAGGAGAATCAACTGTCCTTCAGATTGTGGGTAAGGAATAACTTTTTTAAAAATTTCTTTCCCAAGTTAAGAAGAAAATGCTTGCAAGTAGAAAGCTAGCATGGCAGGGAGAGCAAAGGCTGGATTCTTTCTTTCTGCTATGCTTATTTTCTTCAGGGAGGGAGAGGAATTTTTTTTTAATGTGTCAGCATTGAAATTATAAAAAGAATATTCTCCTTCTGCAATCTGAAGAGGAACAGTTCCATGTCAGGGACAGAAAGCCCAATCCTAATCTGCATTGCAGCAGGCAGGGCAGCTGGCCTGCGCTGCATCCAAGGAAGGTTAGGCAACAGCGGGAGCTCACCTCGGAGTAAGCCCCAGCCAGCCCTATGGATCTGGGGCTGCTTGGATCTGCACCAGCAAAATTCTAGAAAACAATCTGAAGGGGAGAGAGAGAGAGAGAGGGAGGGAGGGAGGGAGGGAGGGAGAATCTCTTATAGTCTGTTGACTAAGCTACTCAGAAGCCAGCAAAGGCAAGCTACTGCAGAGGACACAAACACAACAATACACTAATGCAGTGGTTCTTAACATTTTAACAGCAAGACCCACTTCTTAGAATGACAATCTTTCCAGGACCCACAGGAAGTGATGTCATGGCCGGCCGTGCCGTGATTGTGACGCCAGAGCCTGCTGCTTCCCTGGAAATGCCTTGGGCTAATATGTTTTATTAATATGTTGGTTAATTCTCAGCCATTTACCAATAGCAATATGAATCGGAAAGGGAAAAAAAGCCTAATTACAACCTTGAAACAAGCAAAACTGCCACACAGCCCTCCCTGTATCCAGCATCCCATCTTCCCATCTTTTCAATATGGCTGCTCTAAGTGCTTCTCCACCCACCTGAAATTGGCTCGTGACGAACTGGTGAGTCCCAACCAGCATCGTCATCCGCAAATGAACTCCCGGAACGCTGGGACGGACGTGGGTGGGACTTTTGCATGATTGGCAGCCTGCCCGTTTCATTCCGCGGCTGCCCTGGCCTCGAGGGGGGGCTGCCCCCAGTTGGTGCGGCCCCCTGCTGTTTGCCCAGGCACCCGGCGCGCCCCCTACCTGTCTCCCCCGGCGAGCAGGCACCCCTCAAGGCCAGGGCAGCCGCGGAACGAAATGGGCGGGCAGCCAATCATGGCGAAGCCCCGCGTAAGTCCCTCCCAGCGTTCCGGGAGTTCATTTGCGGATGACGATGCTGGTCCCAACCCACAGTTCGGGAACCATTGCACTAGCGGAAACCAGCCTCCAGCAATTTGGAACATGGGGAGGGCTCAGTAAATCATGCTTGGTGCAAGAAGAAGCCCATCCTCTTATGTGCATTTGCCTGAGAGTAAGCCCCATTGAGCTCAGTGGGTTTTCTGTCTGACAAATAGTCATGGGCAGTATTGTGCTGCTGCACGTGTCTCAAATATACATATACCTATTTTTATTGGTGAACTGTTGGAAGGTTGGCAGTATTCATCAAACTCCAGCCTTCCTTCTGCCAGAGGTCAGGAAAAGGGTGATGTTCACATCCCTCCAATGCAGTATTTTTAATGAAGTCTGTTCACACAGTCAGCGGTGAGTCATTAAGTGTTTAGTAATCAAGTGATGAGCTAAGTGATGAACATGCAGGTGAATCAGCCTTCACCAAAATGCCTCTTCTGAAAGTGATGAAAGACTTCATTATCCGGGCTACCTTTCAACGGCTGGAGCTAAATGGGAAGGCTCTCCCCGGGCAGGATTCTCTCTGTTCTTTTCTTAGAAGAAAACGTTTATATTCATTGTGCTTGTAATTATTGTTTATGTGTTTGGGGCTGATGCTTTTCCCAGTCTTACCTGCTTCCTGTTTACCAGATAGAGCAGCTTGATATGAACCTGACTGATCAGACCATTGGTCAATGTAGTTGAGAGCACAATCTTAAGCTGTGCTGGAATAGCTCCAGCCCAGTAATGTCATGTAGCCAGGACGCTCCGGAATGCCGTTCTGGTTGTTCCGTGAAGGGCTGGCTCCGCCAATCAACCGTGCATTCCAGAAGCTACTTCCTGCGTTCTGGTTGTTAGCGCAGGTAGATTCCAGCCCCCTCCCCAGGGTCCTCAATCGGGGCCGCGCGGCCTGGGGATGAAAGCTTGGGTGCAACCTACCAGCCGCATCCCCGGCCCCTCCCCAGCCCAACACGCCCACTGGCCCGCCCACCCCCACCCAGAACTGCCCTCCCCCCACCCAGAAACTTTCTTGCTCCAGCCACATTCAACTGGTGCAGGAGCGGCACTGTGGCACCTCTGCCCAATGCCGTTGGGCCAACGCTGCTGCTAGTGTCAGCCCAACGGCACTAGCACAGACGCGGGGGTGCTGGTTGGTGCTCCCGCGTCGGCGCTAGTGACGTTGGAGTGGCACACGCATGTTGCATCGTCCCAACATGCAACGTCCTTGGGGTCATTAAAAAAGGGGTTGAGAATAAAACAGGCAATATTATCATGCCATTGTACAAATCTATGGTAAGGCCGCACCTGGAATATTGTGTGCAGTTCTGGTCACTGCACCTCAAAAAGGACATAGTGGAGCTGGAAAAGGTGCAGAAGAGAGCAACAAAAATGATTACGGGGCTGGGGCCCCTCCCTTATGAGGAAAGACTGCAGCGTTTGGGGCTCTTCAGCCTAGAAAAAAGGCGCCTGAGGGGGGACATGATTGAGACATACAAAATTATGCACAGAAGGGATAGAGTCGATAGAGGGATGTTCTTTTCCCTCTCTCAAAACACCAGAACCAGGGGGCATCCGCTAAAACTGAGGGTTGGGAGAGTTAAAACAGGTAAAAGAAATAACTTTTTTACCCAGTGGGTAGTTAATCTGTGGAACTCTTTGCCACAGGAGGTGGTGATGGCATCTGGTTTGGATGCCTTTAAGAGGGGATTGGACGGATTTCTGGAGGAAAGGTCCATCATGGGCTATAGGCAATGATGAATTGTGCAACCTCCTTACATTGGTGGTGGGCTACTTCAGAGTACCGGGTGCAAGGGAGTGGCAACAGGATGCAAGCATCTTGTTGTCTCATGCCTCCCTGGGGCACCTGGTGGGCCGCTGTGAGATACAGGAAGCTGGACTAGATGGGCCTTTGGCCTGATCCAGCAGGACTCTTCTTACGTTCTTATGTTCTTCTTCTTCTTCTTCTTCTTCTTATTATTATTATTATTATTATTATTGTTATTGTTATTGTTATTGTTATTGTTGTTATTATTTATTAAATTTCTACCCCGCTTTTCTGCCCAAAGGGACTCAAGGCGGCATTACAAAATTAAAACAGAATAAAATTCCATCAATTAAAAGACAATAATTAAAAACAATATTAAAAATAAAACATACAACAAGCCAATCCCATGGATCATAATACGTACAAAGATAAAAGGATGCAAAAAAGCCAGCCACCACTCTTTTAACATCACTCTTAAGATTGCACCTGTGGTATTGAATGTCAGTGTAGTTCAGACTGGCAGTAGTTATCCAGACAAAATAGTTTTTCCCAGCCCTACTATGAGTTGGACTAGATGACCTTATGGGTTCCTTCCAACTCTATGATTCTATAAGTTGCCAGGGATGGAATCAGGCACCGTCCACATGTAAAGTAGGCACACCCAGTGGTGTCATTCAAATGATTTAGGAACAGGAACTCACTTTTGATTGGCACTTGTCGGGAACCCGGAACGCCCGTTCTGGTCCGTTCCCCCTGAATGACATCACTGGGCACACCACTACTGGGCTCCAACCCCCCCCCTTTTTCTGTTTTGCATTTATTTAAACACTTTTATCCCAGTTCTCCCGTCATTTGAAGTGACTCCCAAAACCGACCACATACTGAATCAAAACCCAATTAATATGTAAGAGAAGCACGTCCCAATGCAGAGTCACACACGGCTTGAAAGATGGAAAAGAGAGAACTGGTGGCATGTTTTAAACATGCAAAAGGGTCAAGATTTATTCCTTTATCTCAAAATTAATTTACAAGGCATCTGCCTCTCGGCAATATCTGGGACACTGTGTGTAAAAATACAACATTTTGCCAAGCTGGGCATTATACCCGGAGGACACGACCGAAACAACTGTGCAAAAAAGAACAAGCAAAAGGGGAAAAATGTAGACAGGCAAAATAAAAAAAAACTGCTTTCGATGATCAAAGATGGAGTGACCTGAATAGAAGGACCCTTACAAGCCAACAGCCAGTAAAAGACCCCCGTGAACATCCTCAGGGAAGCGGTTCTATAGACGGAGTCTCAGCCAAGGAAGTTTAAACATCAAACCCAAGTGTAACAGAACTTTAAGGTAAAAGCAAGGGGGGGGGGAATTATAGATTTCATGTTCCATAAGGCTATGATTATGTGATGTACATATTTTTCCTCCAAGATCAAAGTCCTGTTGTTAATAGTTAAATATTCACAGATGCAAATGAGCCTTCATTTGCATAAAGTGATAATTATTTTATTCATTAGGACTTGGTAAATGTTGTCCTCAAATTTCATGTTAATTTTTGCTCGAGGGCTTCCGAGCAGGGAGCTGATGATGAGCTGGGCTGGAAACGCCATCGCGAGGGGCTGGTTGCCGCGGAGCGCCTGCTCTCTCTTTTTTTACCCTGAACAGCTCCAGCGTTTCTCGTATGGCTTGTCCAGGCTCGCCTGTTGGCACTGCAAGACGACTGTCGGGAGATCTGGGGCTGGTGTCCCTGCAAGGTCACCTGTCACGGCCAGAGGAGGAGGGACTGGGCTGTCAGTCTTCCCAGATGCTTTCTCCAGCTGCCCCACCCTGTCTCTCTGCCCATGGACAGGGTACGTGTTGCTGAAGACAAGGCCTGTCCTTCCCTCTTTGCCCCTCCTCCCAACACCCCCACCCCCCACCCCCACTTCCCCTGGGGTCAAGCGAAACAATGGAGTAGGGAGGACAGGGCAAACTCTCACGGAGCTGCAGACACTTGATAAATGGGTGGGGAGGCAGCAAGTGACAATATGCAGACAAGCGATATCATTTGCAAATGGATTCAGCAAAGGAAAAGAGGAAATGTGGTGGGGGGGGAGAAAGTCACGGGCATGGAAAAAAAAGGCACCTCATTAACCCTTTCCAGGGATGTGGCAAGCATAAGATTCCAAAAGGGAAAGGTCTTAGCAACATGGCTGACTGGAAATGATAAGGAAAACAGCCTGCTTTCCTGAATGTACCAGGTGGAAGGAAAGCATTAAAATCTCTTGTATTGACTTTATCCTATTCCAGTAGTTCTCAAATCTTTTAGCTTTGGGACCCACTTTTTAGAATGACAATCTGTCTGGGCCCCATCGGATGTCATGGCCAGAAGTGCCATCATTCTGATGCCAGAGTCTGCTGCTTTCCTGAGAATGCAATAATAGGTTGGGTTATTTCTCAATCGTTTTCCAATAGCAAAGTGAATTAGAAAGGGGAAAAAAGCCTATTTCCTTTTTTCCTTTTTTACTTATTTACAACCTTGACAAAAGGAAAACAACCACACAGCCCTCCCCCTTTCCATCATCTCATCTTCCCATATTTTCAATATGGCTGCTCTAGGTGATTCGCAACCCGCCTGAAATTGGCTTGTGACCCACTGGTGGGTTCCGACCCACAGTTTTGGAATCACTGTTCTATTCACTTCTTCGACACAAGAAAAGGAAATCTGGCAAAGGGTATGCAGCTTCATAATGCAAACCAAACTTGTGAAACTCCATAAGCTTGGCTGCATCCACATGTGGTTGGCTTTCTGTTGAGCATGGATCTATACTATGTTACCATGATTTATATCAGATTTGGTATTAAATGCTTGTGATCAGTGGCGTTATTCACTCGGTACGCTGGGCAGGACTTACCTTTGAGCGGCAGTCCGCCCGTTGCGTCACGCCGCGTTCCGCAACGGGCGGACTGCCGCTCAAAGGTAAGTCCCGCCCAGCGTACCGGGTGAATAACGCCACTGCTTGTGATCCCTGGCCAGTTTACAAAGTGACCATCCTTCAACAGAAAAATGTCAAAGGGTAGAGAAAAAATGGAATTAAAATTTAGAGTGAAACTTCACAGGAAAGGCACCTGAGGGGGACATGATTGACAGCACAATCCTACAGACCGTGCAGCGTCAATGCAACAGGGTTGCACCGATGTGGGGGTGCCAATTGGCACGCCTGCGTCAGCGCTAAGGCAACGGGACTGGCACTGCAAGCAGAGCCGGTCCTGTTGCGACTGCGCAGCACCTCCCTCGCGTCGGCCGAAGCCGGCCGGCGCAAGGGAGGCACGATGACGGGGCGACTCAGGGATTGGTAGGAGGAATCCTAGACCCATTTGGGACCACAATCCTAGGCCAATTGTGTGGCCCCAATTTGAGCTGCGTGGTCTCCTCGGATCTGCACCCGCTAAATAGCGGGCACAGATCTGAGGAGTGCATGGGGAGGCTGGAGCCTTGCCACAGGGAGGCTCCAGCCCCTCCTATACTGCCCTGGATATGGCGTTGGCCAGCCGGCCTCACCGTTCCAGTGCAGTATAGGATTGCGCCCTCAGACACACAACATGATGCATGGGATGCCTAGAGTGGACAGGGGTGAATAAACTGTGGGACTCCTTGCCACAGGATGTGGTGATGACATCTGGCCTGCATAACTTTACAGGATTAGACTGATTTCTAGAAGAAAGGTCAACTACAGAACCGACAACTACAGAACAGGGTCCTGGACCAAATCAGCCTCAGATCCTTCTCGTGATACTGTGTTGTCACACTGTGCTTGTAGCTATCAGGCTGTTTTAATGGGTTATATGCAGCTCTTTGACAGGCCTGCAGCAGAGTCTCTTCTAGTCCAAGAGAAGAAGAGGAGGAGGACGAAGCCTGGATCCTGGATTGTACTTAAGGAGGCAGTGCAATTAATTCACAGGCAGCCTAATCCTAATTTGGGCAGGAGCAGGCAGGCTGGCCAGCCTGTGCTGCATCCTAACCAAATTAGGGGCTTAGGATGCTAGGCTAGAAATCCTAACCTAACAAATATCCCCTTGCCCCACGGTAAGCCGCAGGCAGCCCAATAGCACTGCTCGGTCCTGCACCTACTGTATAGCAGTGGCTCAAATTGGGACCATGTGGCCTGGGGAATGGGGGCTAGGATCTGGCATAACT
>JAJKFI010000033.1:6368252-6393851 GCA_029204185.1 Lerista edwardsae
TCCACTAGTTAAAATTAGGGCTGACTCCGCCCACTTCACTCTCCCTCCTCCCTCCTCCCCCCAAGAAGAAGAGCTTTTATTCTTGGTTGGCCGGCACTCAGAGGGTTAAAGGGAGTGACTCCAGATTGCTAGGGGGGCGAAGGCAGTGATGTCATTCAGGGGGAACAGACCAGAACAGGCGTTCCGGATCCTAACGGGGCTCCGTGGCTGGTTCCGGGTTCCTGACAAGTGCCAATCAAAAGTGAGTTCCTGTTCCTAAATCATTTGAATGACACCACTGATTGCGCCCTGAGCCTGAATACAACACAGACACCGCTGCAGTGCTCTCAGATAAAGCTCTTAGCTGGCGCCACCAGTTCTCTCGCAGCCCACTCTTACACCAACTCAAAAGGAGCAACACCTCAGAGAGACTCTCAGCAAAATGCCTTCCCACCCACCCCCAGCTCAGGCAGAATTCCTGGGCCTGTCATTTCTTGAATGAAGGTATATGAAAGTTCTGTCCGAGGTGTGAGAAATGTGAGAGCCCATTCGCACATTCAAGTCACCACCCACCTGAGATGCCGCTACCATAAACAAACATGAGTCCAATGACGATATCTGAGGCTTTTTTTCCTTTCCAAACTTCTGGCAGTCTGCTCCAACGCACAAAGCCACACACAACATCTCTCCATTTGGACTAGCATTATCTTGTTGGAATCTCCTATAATGATGGTGCAGATGTCTGCAGTGGACAAGGGCACCAAACCGCCACCAACTCCCCCTGAACTGCTTTAACTGAAACAGGAGAAGAGCAGAAGAAAGCGGAGAGGGACAGAAAGTACCATAAATTGAGTTTGGGATTATAACTTTATAAAAATTAAATCATAAATTTTAACTGGAATGGAGACTTGAGTCGCAAGACTTGAACTTGAGTCACTAAAAGGCCGGTTTTTCATGATTCGTATTAGACTCGAGTCACTGATGTCACCGACTTGGGTGCAACTCGAGACTCGCAGCACTGACTTGGAAAAGAGTCATGGCTCGAATTTCACTCAAGTCCTGACTCTCTTTCTGCAGAGAGACAGACATTAGGCCAAGGATCCCCAATTGCCTGAGGATTTAGAGCTGGGTGCTTTGGGGCCCACAAACCTAATATCCATCCCACTATTGCACAAAACAGGGACGTGGTGGCGCAGCGAGTTAATCCGCTGTCGCTGGGCTTTCGACCGCAAGGTTGGGAGTTCGAGACTGCGTGACGGAGTGAGCTCCCGTTGCTTGTCCCAGCTCCTGCCAACCTAGCAGTTCGAAAGCACCTAAAATGCAAGTAGATAAATAGGGACCACTTTGGTGGGAAGGTAACGGTGTTCCGTGCGCTACGGCGTAGAATCATGCTGGCCACCATGATCAGACAAAAACGCCGGCTCTACAGGCTTTGAAACGGAGATGAGCACCGCCCCCTACAGTCGGTCACGACTAGACCATTTGGTCGTGGGGAAACCTTTACCTTTACCTTATTGCACAAAAACGTTCCTTTAGGGAGAGGCCGTAGATCAGAGGTAGAGTACATGCTTTGCAAGCAGAAAATCCCAAATCACATCCTTGACTTGTCCAGGTATAAGGGGGTTGGCGAAACTTAAAGGATAACTCACTTCTTGTTGTGGAATTTGGTTTTACATCAAGCAAGATTTACCTCAAATCAAAGCCTGGCTGCGGCATACACATAGCTCTCATTTCTGCCACCGTCCCTTCATAAGAACATAAGAAGAGCCCTGCTGGATCAGGCCAAAGGCCCATTTAGTCTAGCTTCTTGTTTCTCACAGTGGCCCACCAGATACCTCAGGGAGCATGCATGACACCTGCATCTTGTTGCCACTCCCCTGCATCTGGCCTTCTAAGGCAAATTTTGAGGTAAACACACTGGTGGCCAGTCAAGATTCTCCACAGCATTTCTCCCTTACAGCCACCAGAACCAGATGCTCCTCTTCAGACATGTACTCAGAGGAACAACTCCACTGGATCAGGCCAAGGACCATTTAGTCCAGCTTCCTGTATCTCACAGTGGCCCACGAGATGCCTCAAGGAACAGACAAGAACAAGATGTCTGCATCTTGTTGCCACTCCCCTGCATCTGGCATTCCAAGGTAACCTATTTCTAACATAAGGAGGTTGCACAACCATCATGGCCTATCACCTGCGATGGACTTTTTTCTCCAGATATCTGTCCAATCCCCTTTTAAAGGCGCCTAGGCCAGATGCCACCACCACCTCCTGTGGCAAGGGGTTCCACAGATTAATTACCCACTGGGTAAAAAAAGTATTACCTTTTATCTGTTCTCACTCTCCCAATTTTAGCGGATGTCCCCTGGTTCTGGTGTTGTGAGAGAGGGAAAAGAACATCCCTCTACCCACTCTATCCTTCCCAAGCATAATTTTGTACCTCCATCCCATGCATAATAATATCCCCGCTCAGGCGCCTTTTTTCTAGACTGAAGAACCCCAAACGCTGCAGCTTTTCCTGATAAGGAAGGTGCCCCAGCCCAGTAATCATTTTTGTTGTTCTCTTCTGCACCTTTTCCAGCTCCACTGTCAGACTAGCAGTGCTGAAGAAAATAATTCATCTAGATTGTCTGTGGAAGAGACTTCAGAAAGCAGAAGCAGAATGCCAAGACTATTTTTGTATCCTTAACACAAAAGGCAAATATATTTGGAAAGGGCAACTTTTGTTAAGGCCACCTGTACAAAACGATGTGTGTATTTTTGTGCAAACTTGCCTTGTCAAGTCTACCTTCCTGTAAAGGCTTGGGTAACTCTGGGCTGCGGAGGTGAAGGAGGGAAGATGGTGACAAGCTAAAATGTATGCACGAGGTGCATTGGTTCAAAAACACACATGGCAAATAAAGCAGTGGTTCTCAAACCTTTTAGACCGTGACCCACTTTTTAGAATGATGATTGTGTTCAGGACCCACAGGAAGTGGTGTCATCATGGAAGTGATGTCATGGCTTCAAAATAAATGCTTCTAAATAAATAAATAAATAAATGGCCAGAAGTGACATCAACAAGCAGGAAATGCCATAATTGTGATGCACTCCTGGGATGCAAACTGGCATTCCTGGACTGCAGCAATTGCACAACCAGGAAACATCCCTGACAGAAAGCAAGATGAAGACCAAATAAAACCCAAAACAAAATGTAAAGAAAACCCTCACCTGAAAATTCAAACGGTTAACACTTATGAAAGGAATACATCAAGAGTAAGGTCTGCAGCTTCCAAGATGGCTGCCCCCAGCTTCCCACAACTCACCTAATTGGGTCACAACCCAACCCCTTTATTTGCTTGAAATAAATGAGCAAATAAATGAAGCAAATGAGCCCAGCAAACAAAGGAGGTGCTTGCAGTTAATATCCGTTCATCAAGGATTTTTAAAAAAATGAAACCCAGAAACCACTGCAAGTAATATTAGAAGCTTCACCATTTCACAATTTACTCTTCAGATGAGAAAAGCGAAGGAAGGTCACCTCAATCACACCTTAGCCGAGAGAGAGAGAGGATGGGGAGACGAGACTAGGACTGAGTTAGAAGCCAAGGGTCAAGTCTCTCCTTCCATGCCATGGCCCTGTTCTGGATTGGGTCCTCTGTAGCTGCTAGGTAGGGATGAAAAATGCAGTACTAAGAATCATGCATATACTTTGGCTCTCAGGTACAGTATCTCTGCAGGAGGTAATTGCACTAGTTCTGTGGTTCTCAAACTTTTTCGCTTGACCCACTTTTTAGAATGGCACTTATGTCGGGACCCTACCTGCCTCATCCCCCAGACATGTCATGTAGTGGGTACGTGGGGGTATGCGAGTACCGTTCCTAGGATTAGGGCTGGCCCTGCCCATTTGCCCGCCCACTCGTCGACTCCGTCGGTGCTCTGCTCCGCCCCCTGCAACGTTTGAATTGCCTGCACGTTTGAGTTGCCTGCATTTTCTCAGAGCCAGGCAGGCAGGCAGCGGAGCGAGGGAGTCTGATGGCAGCAGCAGCATGAGCAGGTAGGCTGCCTGGGGCTCCCTCCCGAGGAGGCGCAGCGGTTCCTGGGGGGGGGGGAAATCAGTAGCCCATGCGGTGGCCCCGGAGAAGGCCCGGGACTCCTGGGCCTTCTCCCGGGCCTCCACGCAGCCTACCAAGGAGGCGGGCCGGTTCCTGGGTTCCAACTATGACCTCACTTCCGGTGGGCGGGCCCCGACACAAGTGCCAATCAAAAGTGAGTACCTGTTGCTAAATCATTTAGATGCCATTACTGGCATCCCCTCTCCAGGCTGACACACCTCTCAGCCCCTCACACCCTCGCGTAGGCGCTGGTGCCATTGGGCCGACACTATCAGCAGCCTTGGCCCAACGGTCCCGGCTCGAGGCTATGCTGCACCGCTAGAGCCTACCCTGGGGCAAGGGGACGAACGTGGCCCTTGCCCCGGGGAGGCTCCTGAGCGCTCCCCACTTACACGGGATACAGCACAAGCCTGCAGGCCTTGCTGTTCTACCTCAAGCTAAGGTAGCGCTCTGAAGTTTATAAAATCTTCCTTGCAATGCTACATTTAGCAGACTTTTAACAGTACAGCATTCTCCAAAGCCATTCCCACACTTCAGCTGTGAGCATTATTCCTTTTCTCTCTCATTTTTTCATGCAGTCTACTTCTTTGTGACTTGACTTTGTAAAAATAAATAGTAGCACTTGCTCAGGATGCCTTCCCCACCAGGGGTTTGAGTTAAATTTTCAACAGTAGTTAACCCTTGCCTGGGTCCAGACTTCTACATAAAAGTTCTAATAATGTGCCCTATCTGAAAATACTGCAATATCAGACATTGTTTTCAATCCTTTTTTTCTACCTCTTGCTCACAAGACAAAATTGTCCCATCATGTATCCGGTTCCTTAGTTTATGTAAGTTATATTGAACCCAATTGGACCTATCATCTTGTCAATCTAATGCTATGAACTAACTTCTTTCTCTACTTTCAGGAAAGTAAGTATTGACAAGATAACTTTTCTATTCTCCTAGTTCGGGCATTGTTATTCCTTCATTGCTTCTTGCTCTGGTAGATTCACGTTGTCTGTTCTTCCCTAGTTAGAGATAGCAGCTGACATACATACTTGACAATAATTTATCACATTCAGCATCTCAGTCACACACCCCTTTGCTAGACTTTTAAACAGTCCTCTGTTTTAACTCTCCCAACCCTCAGTTTTAGCAGATGCCCCCTGGTTCTGGTGTTTTGAGAGAGGGAAAAGAACATCCCTTTATCAACTCTATCCCTTCCATGCATAATTTTGTATGTCTCAATCATATCCCCCCTCAGGCGCCTTTTTTCTAGGCTGAAGAGCCCCAAACGCTGCAGTCTTTCTTCATAAGGAAGGGGCCCCATCCCCTTAATCATTTTCGTCGCTCTCTTCTGCACCTTTTCCAGCTCTATTATGTCCTTTTTGAGGTGCGGCGACCAGAACTGGACACAATATTCCAGGTGCGGCCTCACCATCGATTTGTACAATGGCATGATAATATTGGCTGTTTTATTCTCAACCCCTTTTTTAATTACCCCAAGCATGGAATTGGTCTTCTTAATTGCTGCTGCACACTGGGTCGATACCTTCATTGAATTGTCCAACAGCCCCCAAGATCTCTCTCTTGAGCTGTCACAGACAGCTCAGAACCCATAAGCCTATAGGTGAAGTTTTGGTTTTTTGCCCCAATGTGCATCACTTTACACTTGTCTATGTTGAAACACATCTGCCATTTGGCTGCCCATTCCCCCAACTTGGAGAGATCCTTCTGGAGCTCTTCACAAGCCGTAAAAGTCTTCACCACCCGTAAAAGTTTTGTGTCATCTGCAAACTTGGCCACCTCGCTGCTTATCCCTGTCTCCAGGTCATTTATGAATAAGTTGAAAAGCACCAGCCCCAAGACAGATCCCTGGGGCACTCCGCTTTTCACCTCTCTCCATTGTGAAAATTGCCCATTGACCCCCACTCTCTGTTTCCTGGCCCTCAACCAATTCTGAATCCATAAGAGGACCTGCCCTCTTATTCCCTGACTGTGAAGTTTCTTTAGCAGTCTTTGGTGGGGGACCTTTTCAAATGCCTTCTGAAAATCCAGGTATAGGATATCCACAGGTTCACCCACATCCATGTGCCTGTTGACCTTTTCAAAGAATTCCAAAAGGTTCATGAGGCAAGACTTACCCTTACAGAAGCCATGCTGACTTTCCTTCAGCAGTACTTGTTCCTCTACATGTTTTAGGATTTTATCTTTGATGAGGCTTTCCACCATCTTACCATCCCAGAATACTCAGTATTAACTATTCCGTATTCCGTATTCCGTATTCCGTATTCAGAATATTCAGTATTAACTAATAGTTAATACTCAGTATTAACTATTCCAATTTAACATAACATAGGAAGAGCCTCACTGGATCAGGCCAAAGGCTCATCTAGTCCAGCTTCCTGCATCTCACAGTGGCCCACCAGATGCCTCATGGAGCACACAAGACAACAAGATGACTGCATCCTGTGGCCACGCCCCTGCATCTGGCATTCTGAAGTAGCCTAAAGTATGGAGGGTGCACTACCCATCTGTTGTGAACAACAGGAGGCTAGGCCCAGCTTGACTCCATCTTGGAACCAGTTGCCTGTCTTCCCAACCTGCTCTCTGTACCCTGTTGGTGGGAACCTGCTCACTGGATGGTGTTATGTCTGGTCTCGCTGAGCAGCAGCCCTGATAAAGTGCCTTCTAGTGAAAGCGCTCAAGGACAACTTCTATCTGCACCAGAAGCTTTGAACCTCTGGTTGGGAGGGGGAAGAGCAGAAGCTTCACAGGCTGGGAAGGGGGGCCGGGAAGGTGCTGGAGAAAAGAGAACAAAGAGACAGACTTCGGAGTTGTCTGGGAAGGGATTTTACTCCTCAAGACACCTGCTACTGCTCTGCTGGGTGAGTGATAGGTAGTAGGATGTAGTCAGATGTAGGAGACAGCTTTTCTTCATGTAGCTATGCAGTGCTTTGAAGGGCTGTCTTAGCGTCTATGCTGTAAGTGTAGTTTAAATAAATACCATTATGTTTTACTCCCTGGTGTGCCTCGTGTGCTGGGAATGGAAGTTAGCTGAATCCAGTCTTGGTGCTGGGCTACACTACTGGGACTGGTTGGATAAGGATAAAGCCTCCTGGGTCACTGGGGGGTTGCTAGTGGCCAGGAGGGGATATCACCCCGTGATCCCTGGGGGGTAGTCTGCGGAGGTCCAGGCTCCCAGGTATCGTGATATGGATATGGACATCCTGGGTATAAAGACCATTGTCTATGCTAAATCTGGTACAAAATGCAGCTGCAAGATTGCTGGCCAGGTACCACAATCACATTACAACTAAACCTTATTTTTCTTCCTGCCTTGGTTGCCAATCTGCTTCCAGGAATTGTTTTCAGTAATTCAGAGTGCTGAAAATGACCTCTAAAACTCTAGATCAGTGGTTCTCAAACATTTTAGCACAGGGACCCACTTGATAGTCTATCCAGGACCCACCAGAAGTGATGCCATGGCCGGAAGTGCCGTCATTGTGACGCCAGAACCTGCTGCTTTCCTGAGAAAGCAGCAGTAAATTGGTTTATTCCTCAACTGTTTTCCAATAGCAAAGTGAATCAGAAAGAAAAAGAAGCCTATTCACGACCTTGACACAAGCAAAACAACCACCCAGCCCTCCCCCTTTCCAGCATCCGATCTTCCCATATTTTCAATATGGCTGCCCTAGGTGCTTCGCAACCCAACTGAAATTGACTTGTGACCCCAGGGACGAACGGAGGCCCGAGCGCGCCCATGGCAGGCGATGAAACCGCGTCCCCAGGACGTCGCCCCGCCCCCCGTGCGTCGCTCCGACACACCTCCCTGCACCCAGAAATGCTCCATTTCAGAGCGTAACGGAGGCAAGGGAGAGCGGGGGGCCGAAGAGTGCATGGTTCCCCCCGCGGACTGGGCGCAATGGCGCCCCACCGCCCCGCCACTGCCTCTCTCAAAACACCAGAACCAGGGGGCATCCGCTAAAACTGAGGGTTGGGAGAGTTAAAACAGACAAAAGGAAGTACTTTTTTACCCAGTGGGTAGTTAATCTATGGAACTCTTTGCCACAGGAGGTGGTGATGACATCTGGTTTGGATGCCTTTAAGAGGGGATTGGACGGATTTCTGGAGGAAAGGTCCATCGTGGGCTATAGGCAATGATGAATTGTGCAACCTCCTTACAAAGGTGGTGGGCTACTGGTACCAGGTGCAAGGGAGTGGCAACAGGATGCAAGCATCTTGTTGTCTCATGCCTCCCTGGGGCGCCTGGTGGGCCGTTGTGAGATACAGGAAGCTGGACTAGATGGGCCTTTGGCCTGATCCAGCAGGGCTCTTCTTATGTTCTTATGTTCTTATGCTCGTGCCACCCCAGGCTACAGGTCAGATACGCAGCTGTGCGACCCACTAGTGGATCCTGACCCACAGTTTGGGAATCACTGCACTAGATGACTTGAGACAGGGTACCTGAATGGCCACCTTCCTCCACATGAATATACATGTGCTCTAAGCTCTTGAGAGACGGGGTCTTTTCACATCCCTCTGATGTGAGGCTGCAAAAGAGGCCTAGGCCTTCTTGGTGGTAAGTCCCCGCTGGTGGAACTTGCTGCTTTTGGTGGTTTGCTTTTATGTTTAGCTAAGTGCAACTCGATCCATTTACTGTTTAACTTTTAACTGTTGACATGCTGGCTGGCATCTTAAAAAGTTAATTTTTTTAAATTTTAAACTACAACTATGGGATCCACGGAGCCTGCTCATTTAAATTTTAAATTGTCTTAATATTGTCTTGCAGTGTTTTAATTGTTATATCTTGCTGTTTTGTTTTTAATGTAATTTTATGTTGTAAGCCGCCTTGGGTGCCCATGGGGTAGAAAGGCGGGATATACTGTACATCCCATAAAATAAATACATACATAAATTTATATGCAATTCTATGCATTTTAACCCAGAAGTAAGTCCTATTGTGTAGTCCTACCTACCCTATGCTGTCAATGCACCGTGTGCTATCACTGCATTCTACCAACTGGGCAGACACTGGAGGCACCTTGGAAGAAGGGAACATTCCCCTGCAGTAAGGGCTCAGAGCCACTGGTGGGTCTACTCCAGCGGCAGCATTCAGCCGGTATGCTGGGCGGGACTTACCTTTGAGCGGCAAACCGCCCATTGCATCACGCCGCGTTCCGCTGCTTTCCCACCCACCCCGGCGGGCGGGAAAGCGGCAGAACGTGGCGTGACGCAACGGGCAGACTGCCGCTCAAAGGTAAGTCCCGCCCAGCGTACCGGCTGAATGCCGCCGCTGGTCTACTCACGTCTGCACCGGCTATTTAGCAGGCGTGAGGGCCTCCGTGTTGTGGCCCAACCCAGAGGATAGGGTCTGGTGGTGGAGGCCGTCGCGGATCCCACCCCAGCTCCACCCTTTCTGCATCCAGTTACACCCTCCCGCCCTGCCCGGAAAATGCACAACGCCGGCAGCCCCTGTACTCACCAGCCACTGGCATTGCGTTGCCACCTCCAGGTGTTTCGGGCCAGTGTTGGCCCAGTAACGCCATCAGTAACAGCATACCACTGGCGCTGGAAGTGTCTTCCAGCACTTTTACAATGCCAGTGCCAGTGGTGCACTTGAACTGTTGGCACTGAGGCCGATAGCATTGGGTCCTTAGCGCACCATCTTAACCTTCGCTGGAACAGGCAGGCCAACAGGCATGGGGTATATCCAGCACAGGTAAGGAGCAGGCTTGGGCACAACTTTGAGTAAGGGGACTCCGGTCCCCTTAGCCGGTGCCAGCCAGCACGATAGGACTACTCGGATTTGCAGGTGCAAATCTGAATGTCCCCTGTTACCCCTGCTAACTGGGCAAGATGCACTTTTCCAAGTGGTGTTCCTCTTATATTTAGCAGGGGGAGAGTAATTGTCCCTCTTCACCCCTGCGCAATGTCTTTCTGGTGGCTGTTGCTGGTGGTCTGCCTTTTTTTAAGATTGTGAGCCCTTTTGGGACAGGGAGCCATTTAACATTTGCCTGTAAACCGCTTTGTGAACTTCGTTTTGAAAAGCGGTATATACAATAAGTATATGGTGTTGGAGAAGACTCTTGAGAGTCCCCTGGACTGCAAGGAGAACAAATCGGTCAATCCTCCAGGAAGTCAAGCCTGATTGCTCCCTGGAAGCACAAATCCTGAAGCTGAAGCTCAAGTACTTTGGCCACCTCATGAGGAGAGAGGACTCTTTAGAAAAGACCCTCATGCTGGGAAAGATTGAAGGCAAAAGGAGAAAGGGGGCAGCAGAGGTTGAGATGGTTAGATAGTGTCACCGAAGCAATGAGCATGAAATTGGGCGAACTCCGGAAGCTAGTGGAGGACAGGGAGGCCTGGCGTGCTGTGGTCCATGGGGTCGCGAAGAGTCGGACACGACTTAGCGACTGAACAACAACAACAATATACAATAAGTACCGATTGATTGATTGATTGATTGATTGGTTGATTGATTGATTGATTGATTGATTGATTGATTGATTGATTGATTGATTGATGTAAAGCGGATCGGGCTGGGGCTGGGGATCTAATCTAGTTCAAAGCTGTAATAATCTAAGCTAGTGTTAAAGCTGTTGAAGACCAGTCCTATGTATATCTACTCTGGTCAATGGGGCTTACTCCCAGGTAAGTATGGATAGGATTGCAACTGTACCTTCTAGTAATTGTGGTTGGAATCGCATTTTAAGGCTGCAATCCTATATGCATCTTCTCTGACTAAGGTCCCAATCCTATCCAAGTTTCTGGAGTCAATGCAGCTGCAATGCAGCCCCAGGGTAGGCAAACACAAGTTCCCTTACCTTAAGGAGGCCTCCCTGACTCCCCCTCCGCCATAACATACAGAACACACCCCATTGGGATGGCTATATCAGGCCTGGAAAATTGGATAGGATTTGCCCCTAACAACCCAGTCCTATCCCCCACCAGCAAGACCCCCTGCACAACCCCCTCCTACGTTAAGGCAGTCACAAAGCAGCTTCTGCTGGTGTACACAGCAGGTCTGCTGGCAGGAAGGCCATAAGAGTCTTCTATGTGCTAGCGGATCCATAAAAATCTGCAGTAGCAGGTAAGCCCATGCAGAGGTTGGGAGGGAGGGAGGTAGAGGGTTGAAGAAGATGGGGTGGGAGAGCAGGTCAGTGGTGGGGCAGCGAGAGGGCAGATTGGGGCTAGGAGGGGGCAGGTTCGGCAGCAGTAGGTGCCAAATCCTAAGAAGGCTTCATCTGAACGTGCGTCAGCAGTAGCACTGGGAGTGCAATCCTAACCTGGAGTTAGTCTGGCACAGTTAGGCCAGCAAAATTTGGCCGGCACAAGGGACACTGTCAAGCACGTTTGGACCACTCTCAGAATCAGGGAGGATGGTGCATGTCTGTGTGCTGGCCTCTCTTAACCGGAGAGTGGTCCAAACATACTTTACAGTGTTCCTTGTGCCGGCCAAATTTTATTGGCTTAACTATGCTGGCTTAACTCCAGGTTAGGATTGTGCTCTGCCACAGGTTTGGGTTGCGCCATAAAGTTTGCTAGGGCTTACCCTGAGGAGACCTGCAGCAGCCGAACATCCCCAGCAGCAGCCACACTTTTTCATTGCCACGTGGGGATTTAGTTAAGATTGGGCTGTTAGGATTGGGCTGTCGGGCCACAATTCTGTCCAAGGTTACCTGGGAGTAAGTCCTATTGAATTCAAAAGGGCTTACTTCTGTGTAGTCATGCATAGGATTGAGCTGTTATTCTCTCTTTCTGGCTTGTTTTTATTATGGGCGCAATCCTAACCTGGAATTAGGGTGGCACAGTTAGACTAGCAAAGTTTGGCCAGCACAAGGGACAATGTAAAGTGCTTTTGGACCGCTCTCGGAGTCAGAGAGGCCAGCACACAGATGTATGCCATCCTTCCTGACTCTGAGAGTGGGCCAAACACATTTTACAGTGGCTCTTGAGCCAGCCAAATTTTGCTGGCCTAACCGTGCCGGCCTAACTCCAGGTTAGGATTGCACTCTATGTGATTTTCTTGAGTTGAGTTTTATTGAGTTGAGTTTTATTGTTCATTGTAATTTAAATTGTTTTGTGAGCCACCTAGAGACCCTCTGGGAATGAGAAGGGGTCGTAAATCTTTTTTAAAAAAATAAAAAATTATATGTGTGTAATAAATGTGCTTAATTTTGCATATATAGGTTTCCCTCGGCTCAACCAAGAAGAAAAAACACCCTAATTTTTAATTTGGAATTATGCAACCCTATTCTAGGCATGTTTACTCAGAATGAAGTCACAATAGATCCATTCGGATTTATTTCCAATCCGGTGTGCCTCAGATTCTAATGTTTTTACTTTTAGTATACTTTAGATTTGTTGTTGTTGTTGTTGTTGTTCAGTCGCTAAGTCGTGTCCGACTCTTCGCGACCCCATGGACCACAGCACGCCAGGCCTCCCTGTCCTCCACTAGCTTCCTGAGTTCGCCCAATTTCATGTTCATTGCCTCGGTGACACTATCTAACCATCTCAACCTCTGCTGCCCCCTTTCTCCTTTTGCTTTCAATCTTTCCCAGCATGAGGGTCTTTTCTAAAGAATCCTCTCTTCTCATGAGGTGGCCAAAGTATTTGAGCTTCTTCAGCTTCAGGACTTGTCCTTCCAGGGAGCAATCAGGCTTGACTTCCTGGAGGATTGACCGATTTGTTCTCCTTGCAGTCCAGGGGACTCTCAAGAGTCTTCTCCAACACCATAATTCAAAAGCATCTATTCTTCGGCGCTCTGCATTTCTTATGGTCCAGCTCTCACATCGATACATTGCTACTGGGAAAACCATAGCTTTGACTTACTTTAGATTAGCTACCAAAAATGAAGGGAAACATTAAACATGTGGTCTAATTGCTGTTAGGTCTACAGGGTGTGGACCCAAGAGACTGGGCCATGGGGATTAGAGGGAGGAGATGCGACATCAGGTATCAGCCAGAGGTAGTTCTTGCTTACAGTAGTGGTTCTCCAGCATTTTAGGCCGGGGCTCAGTTTTTAGAATGACTCTCGTGTCAGTACCCTCTGGAAGTGATGTCATTAACCTGGAAGTGGTGCCATTGCTGGAAATTACATCATCAAGGAAGTGCTATCATTGTGACACAATAAAATGACACTCTGATAAAATGATAAAATGACAAGAATGCAAACTGGCATTCTTGGACTGCAGGAATTCCACAAGCCTGAAACATCCCTGAGAGATTAGGACAAAATATGATGTAAAAGCATTGAACTAAAAACAAAGTTTTTTTTTTTAAAAAAAAACTCCCTCACTTGAAAATTCACACTGTTAACCCTCACAACAGAAATACAGCAAGAGTAAGGTCTGCAGCTTCCAAGGTGGCTGCTCCTAGCTTTCCATGACTCACCTAACATCAGATTGTGACCCACCAAGTGGGTCCTGACTCACAATTTGAGAAACACTGATTTAATGTCTGGTTATAAAGAGGGACGTGGTAGCACAGTGGGTTAATCTGCTGCTGCTGGGCTTTCTGACTGGAAGGTTGGCAATTCAAGACTGTGCGACGCAGTGAGCTCCCTTTGCTTGTCCCAGCTCCTGCCAACCTAGCAGTTCGAAAGCACCTAAAAATGCAAGTAGATAAATAGGGACCACTTCAGTGGGAAGGTAACGGTGTTCCGTGTGCTATGGTGTAGAGTCATGCCAGCCACATGACCACGGAAGCTTGTCCTCGGACAAAATGCCGGCTCTACAGGCTTTGAAACAGAGATGAGCAACGCCCCCTACAGTCGGTCACGACTAGATCGACTGTAGGGTCATGCCTCCCTGGGGCACCTGGTGGGCCGCTGTGAGATACAGGAAGCTGGACTAGATGGGCCTTTGGCCTGATCCAGCAGGGCTCTTCTTATGTTCTTATGTAGACCATTCGGTCCTGGGGAAACCTTTACCTTTACCTTTATAAATAATATCTTACCAAGATGGGTGGACCTGAAGACTACCAAGCAGTGGGACATAAAAAGGTTCAGCAGAGAATCAGAGAGGGACATTCCAAATGGGTCGGGCAATCTTCCAAGTCCAGAAGAGGGTTCAAGTCCATTTGAGCTGAGTCCACTATACTTGCTCCCAGGGCCTGCTCCAGGAGCAGCAGGGCCCAATGGGGGGGCATTCCTGCAGCCCCCTACAGCCCTCCTCAGCAAGGAAAGTGCTTGTGGTGCCATATATGGCACCTGGAAATAGATGGCACGATGACATCACTGCCAACTGCTTCTAGGAGGCTCCTTTTGGGCCGTTTGGAGGCAGGGCCAGGTGGGAGGGCCCAAGGCAAACCTGCTGGGCTCGCCCCACTGACTTACCGTTCACAGAGATCCCAGCTGCTGCAGCAGGCAATATGCTCGCTGCACTGGTGCAGGGTCCCCCAAAGCGCGGGGCCCAATGTGATGACACTGGTTACATCGGCTTAAGGCTGGCCCTGCTTGCTCCGTTGGACATGCCTCAGTTTGCAAAGCAGTCTGTTGACGACTGATCCTTTGTGCCTGATTCCCAAAGCCTGCGATCCTCACTCCATGGGCCCTTGATATTCATCCAGAGTTTCATGCCATTGAACAGGTCCATCCTAAGCATCACAATTCCTCATTTGAGTTAGAATCCACTTCCCCTACCAGGGGTGTCTCCATCGCTGAAAAGAGGACGGACGTTTTCCACCGTCAGAGGCATTATTCTCTGTGATTTAGTAGAATGGGGGAAAGCACAGATACCTTAATTTATGAATCTGCCATTGTGCTATGCAAATATAAATCAGTAGCCTTTTTGCACAGGTATGGTATTAGTCTAATTACATCAGGGAAGGCTGAAGATATAAAAACATGGTGTAGGTCCAATGAAGCTGCACGAGAAAAGATAGATTTCATTCCAGCAGCCACTGTCATTTTGGCCCACCGAAACAGAGTTAGGTCTACACACCCTTTCCTGCCCAGATGTGGGCAATTCGCAGCACTTTTACTATCCTAAACAAAGACATTTGCCTTGAAATTCCTGCCGAATATTTGGCACTGCCATGTTGCTTAAGCTAATTTTTTTTAAAAAAAAAAACCCTCTCTAAATGAAAAGACTTTGCATATTTCCATCAGTCAGCGATCTATTAGTCATGCTTGACCATCTGTTATTTAAAGAGAATATGACAAGATGATTGTTATTTTTTTAACATGGCAAATTGAAAAATGTGACTTTTTGATCTGTATTTTAATTACAACCCCCTTCCGCCTGAATCTCTCTTGCACTTTCTTTGGTGCAACGATTGGGCTACACAAATAAAGCTGTGACTGTCTCTATTACCCCTGAAGAATACTTGGGGGCTTCTTTGAGCTTCTTTCCCCATTCCATCTGCCCACCACGAAGGCTTTGATTCAACTCTGACTCCATTCTTTATAGCTCCAAGCAATGGGAGGACATGTTCTTCACAAGTGTGGCTTTTCCACGGTTCTTCCACAACTTAAAAGCATCAGAGCAAAGTTTGTGGAACTAAGACTGTTGTGACTTCAAGAATGTCAGAAGAGGCCTGACAGCTCCGATGAAGAGTATACTGTATGTAATCTAGGAATATGTTTCCAATGGCAGCCAACCAAATGCATCTGAAATTCACAAGCACCATTCAAAAGCAACAGTTCTCTTATTCCGTGGTCCCAGCATGGAGGTTCCAAGTACTAATATCTGTTAAAACAGGGTAAGTCATAATGGAGGGAGCATCCCCTGTCACAACACCTGTTGTGGTGTCTCTCACAACACCAGAACCAGGGGGCATCCACTAAAATTGAGTGTTGGGGGAGTTAGAACACATAAAAGGAAATACTTTTTTACACAGCGGGTCGTTAATCTATGGAACTCCTTGCCACAGGAGGTGGTGGTGGCATCTGACCAGGATGCCTTTAAAAGGGATAGGACAGATTTCTAGAGGAAATCTCCATAGCAGGCTACAGGCCATGATAGTTAGTGCAACCTCCTTACTTCAGAGGTAGGCTACCTCGAAGTGCTGGATGCAGGGGAGTGGCAACAAGATGCACGTATCTAGTAGTCTTGTGTACTCCCTGAGGCATCTGATGGGCCGCTGTGAGATGCAGGAAGCTGGACTAGATGGGCCTTTGGCCTGATCCTGCAAGGCTCTTCTTATGTTCTTATGTTCTTAACTGCAACAGGTGAATATGGAGAGCAGTACTGAAGGATTACAGGTGAGAAGGAGGAGGCATTCAACATGAAGGTACTATCTTTGGCAGTATCCAGTGATGTCATGCAGGGGGTACGCGGGGGTACGCAACTACCGGTTTCTAGGATTACAGCTGGCCCCGCCCATTCGCCCGTCCACTCATCGACTCCGCGCTCTGCAACGTTTGAATTTCCTGCATGTTTGAGTTGCCTGCACGTTCTCAGAGCCAGACAGGCAGGCAGGCAGCGAGCGGAGCCTTTCCTTTCCTTGCCACTGAAAAATGAGTTGCTCTGGGGTTTTAACATGATGCCAGGCCTCCTTAACATGTTCTGGGGGTGCTGTGGAATACTGTTGCAACTGTTGGGTCAGTTTAAAATCATCTGAGGCCTCAAAAAGGGCTTTTTTCATGTCACTTCCTGCCACGACATCACTTCTGGCTTATGACGTCACTTCCGGTGGGCGGGTCCCGACACGTACCAATCAAAAGTGAGTACCTGTTCTTAAATCATTTAGATGACACCACTGGCAGTATCCCTGTGTTTTGAACACATTGGTCTTCAAAATCCTACTCGGACTTCAAAGACTGTATAAGTGCTTGCGGGGACGGAGGTTGAGGGGGGAGGACCTGGCGCACTGCAGCAATCATGGCACTGCAGGCATTTAGGAGCAAGTGCCCTACCTGGATGGAGTCCTTGTGGGTGCAGAAGGGTTGGGGAGGCCCGTTGTCACCTCTGTGGGCCTCCGTGATGCTAAAACTAGTTCCGTTGCAAGGTCCGAGGTTACTTCCTGTTTCGCGTCCAAACAGGAAGTTAGCTCCAATCTTGCAACTGAGCTATTTTCAGCATCAGAGAGACCCGTGGAGGTGGCAGCGGGCCTCCCCAACCCTTCTGCACCCTCCAAGGACCCCATCCAGGTAGGAGACTTGCCCCTAAATGCCTATGGCACCACGATTGCTGTGGGGTGAGTCGCACTCCCTATGGTGAGTCGCAACCCACCATTTGAAGAGCACTGATATAACATATAATTGCATCATGTCCCATTTTGTGTCTACTTTTCTCCCTCCATGTCCGGCTTCCTCTTTTACCACCCCTTTTCCACCAAAAGGAAAATGATAGTGACGAGACAATGCAGCACACCTCAGCAATGTAGTGAACAGAGAGTTGAACTTTGGGGACATGTGGATTCAAATCCTAGCTCAGCCATGAAGCTACTGAAGATGTTCTCAAAGACACACTGCCTGCCTGCCTCGTTTCCTTGATAGGGCTGCTGTGAGAATAAAAGGGGGGGACACTGTTTAGCCCCAAGCTCTTTTTGGAGAATTTGGGGGGATGCAAATCTGATAATAGACCTAGGCTTCGTTAACATTTTTATTCATTTATTTTTTTGCTTTAAGAATTCTGAATTGTATTTTGCAGAACTAAATATTTTGGAACAAAGGGCAGCCTTTTTTAAAAAGGGCCAGCGAACATCTGGGAGACATCATGCTTATCTATTTTTCAAAATCCCAAGCCCCACATTACTGTCACATGATGCATTTCCCTTGACAACATAAAATCAGGGAGAAAAGGAGATTTTGCATCGTGTGCACTTAGATTTTTGGATTGGTTTATAGGTCGAAATTAAATATTGAAAAGATTTCCTCCAGATTAAAAAGAAATGCGAGGGGAGCCAGGAGGAACAACAGTTCAGATTCCAGTGAGGTTGACCCAAGCTTCAATTCATGGCATGTTGCTGCCACTTGTTCCAACGGGCTCCCTGCCTACATGATGCTGTTAATTTCTGACTGCATATGACAGGAGGGCTTAAAAGTGGCTTGAGCCAGTCACATGACTTGTTTTTGTCCAAGTTCCGCTATCATGTGACAGCCTACAGTAGATTGATGAAATTAAGGACAGATGGCTACTGTGTTGTTGTTCTTTGAACTGACAGCTGCTGGTGTAAAAATAAATTAAATTAAATTTCATGTAAGTTAGACTTTTATATTAAAATTGTTAAGTAATCTTTCAAAAAAAAAAATTTAAACCACCATCCAGGAATCAGTAGAGAGAGCGAGAGCAAGAGCAAGAGCAAGAGAGAGTCCCTGACTTACATATCCATAGAACACAAACCACAGATAATGAAATATTTTCCCACACTGCCCTAGCAATGACCTCCGTGCTGATTCAGAAGCGCAGCCCCCCTTGAGGCTAAGGGGAGATGTGGGTTCCTTGGTAGCTGAGTCCTCATTGCCAAGCGAGTGATAATGGAACCAAACCACTTCTGCCTTGTGCAACTATGATCTATGGGATAGGCTAAAACGGGGCCGTCATCAAACCCTTTTCCCAAAAGATCATTGAGGCTGGCTCATGACATTAAAAGAAGGGGGGGGAAACCAGCATTATGGGGAAAATGAGAGTCTTGGAACCCATTGGAACGCCATGCTATTGAAACGAAAAGAAAGCGTGATAATGTTTCTAAGTAGACGCCTTGAATATTATTCAAGGCAGCATGCAGCAAATGAGTTAACATCACTTCAGGTAAGAATAAAATACCAGATTGCCCGTGTGTTTTATGTGTGTGTTGAAGAAAGATATCACACATTCATTTTTATAAGAAAACAGTGTGTGTGTGTGTGTGTGTGTGTGTGTGTGTGTGTGTGTGTGTGTGTGTGTGTGAGAGAGAGAGAGAGAGAGAGAAAGAGAGAGAGAGAGAGAGAGTGAGTGTGTGTGTGTGTGTGTGTGTTTTGGGTGCGTGGTTGTTGTTTTTTAAGAATTAGCCAGCGGGTTCTCTTTTTATTTGCAAGTCTCGGCGGAGCACTTTAAAGTCTTCTATGTTTGTATCACTTAAAGTGCAGCTATTTTAGGTCAGCGTAAATAAGTCATGTGTGCCGTCAGCCTTGTACAAGTGCTTTCAGCTGCTTAATAATACATGTGCTCGTCCATTATAGGGGCTACATGGCGATGTGTTGGGATGAGGAAGCAGTCATGCAAAGATAGGGGCTTTGGGATAGCTGGCTAATGCTTATGGGGATGGAGCGGGCAGGCTAGACTACTGATGACCTCCAGCAGGGAAGAGGCTAACCCCACCTCCAGTCACAGCACACATTCAATAATTCATGGCAAATTACACTGAGCGTCAAGACGGCCACTGCACTGGCTTCTTTCCCAGCTCCAGCCACACCCAACAGCTGAGCACATTACCCACCGCGCTCTTTTGTTTGTACTTTTACGTAGGGCCAATTCACCCACCAGTGGTGGATACGATGAGCCTACAAAGAAACTGATGCTCCAAGAAACTGATGCTCTTGTTCTGCTGGGGGAATGCACATTCCACCAGTGGAAGTGAAAAGGGTGCCAACAAAAGTGATGTTCCACTATTGGGTGCAAAGAGGCTGCCGGCACAATGGCTGGCAGCTGCGCAAATGAGCCAGCAAAGAGGCCACTGTCTGCCAGCGCTGGTGAGTTGGAGGTGGGCACGCAGTGGGAGGAATGAAGCAGGGAGGGGAAGAACATAAGAACGTAAGAAAAGCCGTGCTAGATTAGGGCGAAAGGCCCATCTAGTCCAGTTTCCTGTATCTCACAGTGGCCCACCAGATGCCTCAGGGAGTACACAAGACAACAGGCTGCCTGCATTCTGTTGCCACTCCCTTCCAACTGGCTTTCTGAGGTAAATTGTGAGGTAAGCACACTGGTGGCTAGTCAAGATTCTCCACAGCATTTCTCTTTGACAGCCACCAGAATCAGATGCTCTTCTTCAGACTTGTACTCATAGGAACATAGGAACAGCCCCCCGGATCAGGCCAAAAGCCCATCTAGTCAAGCGTCCTGTATCTCATAGGAAATGAGATGACTCAGAGAGCACACAAGATAACTAGATACATGTATCTTGTTGCCACTCCCCTGCATCTGGCATTCTGAGGTAAATTTCTGAGGTAAGGTTCTGAGATAAAATAAATATGAGGTAAATAAAACAGAATTTGCTATCCTGTCTGTGGGGAGGGAACTATAATAACATGCAACACTCAGAGCGCAGTCCTAACCTGGAGTGAGGCCAGCACAGTTAGTCCAGCAAAGTTTGGCCAGCAAAAGGGACACCATTAATTTGTATAATTACACCAGTATATTTGGAGCACTCTAGGAGTCAGAGCGGCCAGCACACAGACATGTGCCATCCTCCTTGATTCCGAGAGTGGTCTAATTGCGCTTTATTGTGGCCCTCATGCCAGCCAAACTTTGCGGGCCTAACTGTGCCAGCCTAACTCCAGGTTAGGATTGCTCTCCAAGTCTGGGCCTTAAGAACATAAGAAGAGCCCTGCAGTTTCAGGGCAAAGGCCCATCTAGTTCAGCTTCCTATAACTCACAGAGGCCCACAAGGTGCCTCAGGGAACACACAAGACAACTAGATTCCTGCATCTTGTTGCCACTCCCCTGCATCTGGCATTCTGAGGTAGCCTACTTCCAAAGTATGGAGGTTGCACTGCCCAATTTCCAAAGGGGAGCCTCCACAGGAGAACGAATAATGTGCACAAAGCTGCTACAATGATTGCCCAGCCTCCAGGGAGAACCCGGAAGTGACATAACAAAGTCACATGACATCATGACCTCATTGCTCCTGCGTGTCGGAGCAATGCATTACACCTGTGGAAGGATAATTTAAACTGGCTTCAAGTCTGGCACCAAATTTTTCATATTTCCTTCCCCTTCCTCTTGATCTTATTCTCAGTGGTTATGAACCATTCTTCTCCCAATGCTGCCTTTTCAAATAGTTGAAAACTGTCACACATGACCTTTGTATCATTTCCTGCTCTCTGATTCAGTTTTTAAATTTTGCATGTTTTCTCCACCCTCCTCTATTTGCTACAAAAGTGCTGCTGCACTTTCGACTGTGCAGTGCCAGCTTCCTTGAAGCTAATTGTCTACATTTCAGGACAATCAAAACAGAATGTGACAAACAATACAGAACAGAAATTATAAATGTACTTTATTGATTGATCTTTTTATGTTGACATAATGTCTCGTGTAGCTTTGCCAACTTAAGAGATGAAGGAACTCTCCGTTTCTACCACATGCTTTCAAAAACAAAATAGATTAAAAAATCAAAAGAGAAGGAATAAAATTTTAAATGTGTTTATTTTTTTCCCCCCTTCAGCAGATGTACATGGGGAGAGCAACAAAACTTTGAGTGCTGGGTAATTGTTCTAATTTCACAAAAGAGTTTGGGGGCAAAATGACACTTTTTAGTATGCAAGCATGAAGATGGGTTTGAGGCATAAAACATTCTAGTGCTTTCTTGTGGCTATGTGGGAGTGGAGAGGATTGTAAGTACAAGCAGTGGCTCAATGCCAAGGTTTATCAAAGCCCACTGGGGCAGAATCACCTCTTTGTCTTTGCTGAGATCGGAGTCATCAATCCCTCCTGTTCCTTTCAGAGCTGTGAAAATGTCAAGGGAGAAATGTCCCCTCCTGAAACAGACTTTAGGGCTCACGATCCAAGCAAAATACCACTGTTTGTCTTTCTCGCATTCTTGCAGGGTACCACAAATCCATGTAACTAATGGCTTGTCTACACAGAGGGATGGTTTTTAACTTGGTAGAAGACAGCTCAGCCGTTGGGCAACTCGGTCGTTGTTTTTTGCTTGCTGCTCTCTTGGCCTGGAGCAGCCACCTTTCCGTATCCTTAGCCCAGTGTTATTCAAACTGTGGGTCGGGTCCCACTTGGTGGGTCGTGACCTGATGTCAGGTGGGTTGCGGAAAACTGAGAGCCGCCATCTTGGAAACTGCAGACCTTCCTCTTGTTATATTCTTTTGTGAGTGTTAACAGTTTGAATTTTCAAGTGAGGGTTTTTTTGTATTTTGTTTTTAGTTCAGGGTTTTTAACATCACATTTTGTCCTAATCCTGCTTTCTGTCAGGGATGTTTCATGGTTGTACAATTCCTGCAATCCAAGAATGCCAGTTTGCATTTCAGGAGTGTCATTTGATTATGTTACAATGGCAGCACTTCCTGCTTGATGATGGCACTTCCTGCCACATCACTTTCAGGTTAATGACATCACTTGTGGTGGGTCCCAGGGGGTGGCCCTGCCCATGCAGTAAGATAGGGACGACGTGAGACCAGAGGGGGCGGGCTTAGCGGCCATGTTTTTATACTCAAAATGCTGATTCCAAGCATTTCAGATTGCTTTGCGCGTAGTAAAAACTTACGAAAATAAAACCGTGTGATCGTGGAGTTCCGTATGCAGAACACGTAGGCATGATTAACAAGGTTGATATTAACTTTTACACACGGGCAGGGAGATTTTGATTCGTGAATTCGCGGCAATCCTCCTTCGCGGCAATCCTCCGAGTCAGCCATATTGTTAGACCCATGGAGTTGCGTCGGCCATATTGTTTGACCAGACCACGTGACCAGACCACGGACCAGACAATGGCGTCGGCCATATTGTTTGACCAGACCGGAAGTTTCAAGAATATGACGTCATTTCTTCTCCTGTGTATTATAACTCCATGGTGGGTCCCAACACGAGTGCCATTCTAAAAAGTGGGTCCCAGTCTAAAACGTTTGAATACCACTGCCTTAGCCCACTTGAGTCCCTTCTTACATTATGCGGACAACATGAGAGCTATTGCAATAGGGTTCGTTTCCACAATACTTGAAATAATTTAAGAGAGAGAGAGTTTGGTGTAGTGCTTCAAGCAGCAGTCTCCAAATAGCGGACCACTGTGTATGGGGAATTCCCTCCCCGTCCTGAGCGGCATGAATCATTCCCTCTTGCAGCCACTCCATTTTGCAGCTGATTGGCTGCAGAGATGCTCTGGGCATTCGCATCTCTGCCTGGTGTCCTGCTGCACAGCCCTTCTGGGATGCCTGGGCATAGATGCAAATGCCTAGAGCGTCCCTGCCAGACAATTGTCTGGAAAATGGAGCAGCTGCGAGATAGAACGATCTGGACTGCTCATGATGGGGAAGGAATTCCCCATGCAATGGCTCCGGCCCGCTGGCCATAGTTTGGAGGCCCCTGGCTTAGAGTGATGGAGGAAGACCTGCGTTCAAATCTGTAGCAAGCCACAAAATACACTTGTGTCCATCTGGGTCAGCCCCACCTCTCTGCCCTACCCTACAGCACAGAGGAAGAAATAAATGTAGAAAACAATCACAAATAACAAGTACTTTGGACAAGACTGTTCAGCGGTGGCACATTCTACCATCCATTTTATCCCACCAGTTCAGTGCACCCTACCAGAATTCCTCCAGCACATGGTGTGAGGCCATGGTTCCCAAACTTTTAAGCACCAGGACCCACTTTTTAGGTACAACAACCTGTTGGGACTCCCCCCCCCCGACCAGAAATCAATCACTATCACTATCACTATTAATCACTAGTATTTATATACCGCTTTTCAACATAAAGTTCACAAAGCGGTTTACACGCAAATAATAACATTAAAGTTAAATGGCTCCCTGTCCCCAAAGGGCTCACAATCTAAAAGAATGGAGAACACCACCAGCAACAGCCATGAGAAAAACACTGTGCTGGGGTGAAAAGAGACAATTGCTCTCCCCCTGCTAAATATAAGAGGACACGACTTGAAAAAGTGCCTCTTGCCCAGTTAGCACGGGTATGCCCAGTTAGCACGGGTATGCCATTAAGCAGAAAGTGACAGCATTGTGCCTGTAAAAAAACATGCACAGTATGTAGGCTACCATAGGTTACCACATGCAACCGTTTTTTCAGGTATAGGGAAACACCTTGACATTTTTTTCAAAAACATTTCTCTGTTTGGTGGTTCCCTGAAAACATTGCAAAAATGCAACTTTGTAATGTTGCACAAATGCATCTACAGAAGGAAATTGAGTCTCTGTGACCCCCCCCCCAAATCAGCTTGTGACCCACCTAGGAGGTCAAGACTCACATGATTGGGAACCACTGGAGAGGAAGTCAGCCAGGAGCACTTGACATTTTATGGTGCTTTGAGTATTCCAAGCACTTGACATGTATTCTTAAAATCCTCACACCAACCTTGTGAGGTGGATAATCTTCTTCTTGCAATACAGGCATACCTCAGTAGCCACTGGTTTTGGTATCCACAATTTCAGTTATCCACGAATACTGGGACGCCTATTAAAAAGATAGGGGAACATTCAACAAATCTCTTTTTTACCTTGTTGCACAAAACCACTGGTGTCCCCCTATCTTTAGAAAGGTGTCCCCAACATCCACGGTTTCAGGTATCCATGGGGTGGGGTGGGGTTTTGTATTGGAAAAGGCAGGAGCTACCCCAGGGAGTGAGGGAATGGTATCAGCAATGGCCCCTTGTTCCAGATTAGCCAGGGATTACAGGGTTAACCCCCAAGGTCTTTGCAAGCCTCTGGAACACAGCTGTAGGCTGATGAGGCCCCTGGGTAGGAAGGGAGGCCAGCACAGGTGCAGATGGGTGTGGCTGATGAATTAAAGCCTGCCCACTGATTGGCTGCCCTCAGTATAAAGCTAGAGGCAGGAGCTGGAGAAAGGAGCTAGATAGGTATTGGAGGATGGTACTTGGGAAGGTGCTGGAGGAGGGCACCAGGTAGGCATTGGATGGATGGAGTGCTGGATGGACAGATTGCTGGACTGATGGAGTGCTGACTGGACTGATGGATGGACTAACTGGCTAAGGTAAGCTCATTGTGGGGAATTACTGTGGGGAACAGTTGTATGTCTGCCACGCCCCTGAAGCCACCAAGTGGAGGAGGCAGTTGTGGCTTGGGCAAGCTGCCCACTATTGTTTGGTGGTGGGGTTTGTTGGTGTTAGACTTAGGGTAGTTTGGAGCTAAGCCAGTGATGAGGGTAGTCTGGAGGAGGCTGGCCAGCTGGTGATCCCAATCAAAGCTGCTGGAAGAGAGGAGGCCCAGTGGGTGACTGAACCCTCTCCCTCTTGCCTATCTCTGAGGCCGCTCTGTGGGGAAACTAGTTAGCCTAGTGTGGGCATCAGGGCCCTTGGGGTGGCCCACCAGGGAATTTGGTGGAACAGGTTTGGAACTGAACCCCAGCAGATACTGCGGCTTGCCTGTATTGTCAAACGCCAGAGAAACACCAGTCCAACTAGTGCATTCACTGCTGAGATGGAATTTGAAATGGGGAAATCCTGAAGTATACCTCAAACTTTTAACCACAATCAACCCCACTGTCCCTTACTACACAACAGAAGAGTGGCTGTCTGCTTGCAGTTCCCATTAGCCTTTCCTCCACACAACAGAGAACCATGCGCATGGTTGTGTGGAGATGTACGACAGCACAAACTGGTTGGAAAGTTAGGAAAGTTCCTAAGTGGAACAGTGGAAAGTTCCACTTCTGAAACGTGAGAGAGAGAGAGAGAGAGAGAGAGAGAGAGAGAGAGAGAGAGAGAG
>JAJKFI010000033.1:6393861-6525413 GCA_029204185.1 Lerista edwardsae
GAGAGAGAGAGAGAGAGAGAGAGAGAGAGAGAGAGAGAGAGAGAGAGAGAGAGAGAGAGAACGAACACGCATCTGGTTTCCTATTTATAAGACTTGCACATTTCTTCTTTGAGCAAGAAATGAATATTGCGTGCTCCCCACAAATATTGCGTGCTCCCCAAAAGGACAGTACCCCTCCAGAGTGCCCTTTAACTAAATTGTATGGCAAATAAATTGCAAACAACTCAGTTCTTCATAATTTCACTGCAGTGGAATCTACTCCCCCCCCCCACTTTCTGAATGTCTTCGTATTCTCATTAAGTGCCGTTTCTTGGTGACCTGGGAGCAAGGGATGTAAAAATATCCTGATGACACAATTATGTAGGCTACTCAAGGCTATGGGGACTGTTAAAGCACTTCAGAAAGATCTGACCCAACTGTAGCCAGGCGACAGGACAGCCGGTGAAATCCAGCATAGATAAGTGCCAGCTAATGCACATTACAAGGAATAATTTAAACTCTTCCTACACACCAAGGGGCTGGGAATTAACAGCGCAAGGCATCACCATGGACAGCTTGATGAAGATGTCTCTTCAATGTGCAGCACAGGTCACAGAAGGAACGAACAGGCAGAAATCCAATGCGGCAAGAGACAAAATCAGGTCGATTTCCGATTGGAGTGAAACGCTCAACTCAGAAACTGGTGCGCTATTAGAATCCATAGTTAAAACTTTTACTGCCCTAAAACTAGAGCCAGGGTATACTTTGTACTAAGGTGGGGGGGAGGTGGAAATCAAAATACCTGTGCCAAGCTAACCTACATTCTTTTGTGTCAAGAAAAGCTGAACTTTGCAACCTGTATAAAATGTTGCAAACTGAGCAAATTGGCATCCCAGTTTGCAGCCTGCACTTTCCCTGCCATTGTGGGAAGTCTCAGGGCTGCTCTGGACAGAAGGCTGCCTATTTGTGACTTCATGGGGTGTCACAGAGGAGTCCAAGGAGGCTGACAGCCCAATCCTAACCTGCGCTGGAATAGCCAGGCTAGCGCAGCTGGGCTGCATTCAGAGGCGGTCCGGGGCGGGAAGCGCGCTGCATGGCAAGGCGACGAAACTGCGCCCCCGGCACGTCCCCCTGCCCCGTGTGTCTCCCCGCCACGCCTCCCTGCGCCCGGAAGAGCTCCATTTTGGAGCGTTCCAGGCGCACAGGAGGGCGGGAGGGCCAAAAAGCACCCGGACTCCATGCAACGGTGCGCGGTGTCCCCCCGCCGCCTGGCGCCCATGCAGCTTGTCATCCCTGCACCGCCCTGGATCCGCGACTGGCTGCATCCAAAGGAGGCGGCGGCAGCAGCAGCTCAGCATGGGGCAAAGGGATTTTTCCCTCCCCCTGGGGTAAGCCCCAGCCAGCCCTATGGGGCTGCTCGGATCTGCACGAGCAAAATAGCAGGCGCAAGTTCACGTGGCCAGGAGCAGCCTGAATCGAGGCTGCCCAGCTCAGCATTGGGGTGGTTGAACACGCCCCAACGGCCATGTCCCGCATCTGCCCATGGCACCGTCCCGTTACGTCTCCGCGTGGCCCTGTGCTGGCAGAGCTATGCCAGTGCTCAACCAGCGCTGCTGCTTGCACCGACCCAGCAACCGATTCTGCTGCATAGACATGCCTTGCGGCACATTTGTGACAGCGCGAGGGTAACACCAGGTTAGGATTCCGCCCATAGCTAGAGCTATGAGAATCCCAATGTAAATGGCAGGTCAGAGGGAGGACTAGCGCAAAACTTTGATGAGCCAGGGTGGAATTTGGTGGCTTGTGGGCAGAGACCATGGAGGCTTGTACATGGTGGATTGTGAGTGGGGTCTTGTCAAACGTGGTCCACAATAGTGTGGTGGAGCCAGAGGAGGGCAGCATGGTAAGTACTTGTAATGGCCGGTGCCAGCCCCCCCCAAAATCACCTGGGTGTCTCCTCGCCTCTAGGAGTCCCAGTGGAGTTTTTTTCCCAGGGGAAACATCCAGGAGAGTTTGGACACAGACCAAGAGCCCCAGCTGTTGCTAATCTTACTGCGTAAATTATCATCAGCGGTATAGTTCAACAAGCAAGCGTCTGTGTGGGATTAGCCAGCTAATCCACTCCCTGGCCATTCAGCTGGTATTATGGCCAATAAAAGCCTGGCTTTGGGGCCTTTACTTGGCCCCCGGACCTTGTGAACGCTAGCAGGCTGCGTTGTCCGGAGGGTCACCTGAACACTCCCCCAGATTCTGCTGGAGGCTGCGTTGCCTGGGGCGGGATGCCCAATTGTAAGTACGGGTGCCTGGAGACACCTGTGGGGTTCAGAGGTGCTTCTGTGTTTGTCAATGTTTGTGGTTGTTTCATAATGAAGTCTTGTCATTTATGTGTAAAGTAGCCTTGAACACTATTTATTCCTTCCTCTGACCAAAATTGCCTGCAGCCCCTGGCAGGAGCCGTGGCTGTGGCAAAACAGTACTTCAGGTGCCACAGTGTGTCGTATAAGCGCCCACTGCCACTGTTCATCGGAACCATTCCAAGCAGCAACAGCAAGCACTGTTGTGGCGAGTGGCCACCAACATTATGTGTTGCGGCACCTGCAATTCTTACTACCCCGGTATGATTCCACCTTCCAGAATACTCTACAGTTCAGTTGAAGGATTGTTACTCCGAGGTGGAATTTTTACCATCAGCCAGCATCTGAATCCATCTGCAGCTCCAAAGAACATAAGAAAATCCCTGCTGGATCAGGCAAAAACCCCTGGTCCAGCTTCCTGTATCTCACAGATACTTGTACCCAGTGGTGAAATTCAGCCAGTTCTCACCAGTTCTGCAGAACCGGTTGCTAATTTATTGATGTACAAAAAGTAGTGCTGTAGTAAGATGCAGTACAAAGAAAGGAGGACATAGAACCAGTTGTTAATTTATTTGAATTCCACCACTGCTTGTACCTTGTTGCCACTCCCTGGATCTGGCATTCTGAGGTAAATTCCTGAGGTAAAATCCTAAGGGAAATATGAGGTAAATAAAACAAAATCATCTAAGAACATGAGAAAAGCCCTGCTGGATCAGGCAAAAAACCCTGGTCCAGCTTCCTGTATCTCACAGTGGCCCACCAGATGCCTCAGGGAATACATGAGAGATCTGGAAGTTCATTCTGCCCTCCTCCCTCTGGAGAACAAAGTGCTTATCAACTGCTTAATGATGTCACTTCCTGCTGAGTAATGTCACTTCCTGCTTAGTGAGGTCACTTCTGACCCCCAGCAGGCACCATGAATGCTATTCAGCCCAGTGTATGAAACAGGTTTGACACCCCTGATCTAAAGCACGTGGGATACAGCTATTTAAAAGAAGGAACACAGACCAGTGCCTGAGAATGTAAATTAATTTGTACTATAATCCCTTGAAGCTCAAAATGGAAGAGATGTGCATAATTCATGGGGGACTTCATGTGAATGGGAATCTCCAGCCAGACTCCAAGACAGTTGCTTCTGCATGATGTGTATAATGCTAACCTGCTCAGACAGTGCTCAGAGAGCAGCGACACAAATACACGAATATTCTGCATTAAAATAATAAATGCAGGAATTAGAAGGGTTTACTTCTCTGTAAATAAATTATGTATACACTATTTTAAATTAACTGAATTAAATGATTAACGACACACCATTCCTACATAAAACGTATCTCTGCAATGGAGACCACAAAGCAGGAAGATGGGAAGCCAGAGGTCTCCTGAGCCACCTTGCGTCATTTGAAGCAACTGGGGTTTGGGTATGAGTAACACTAGGATGATTTGTTGTTCTTTCTGTGCTTTTTAGGGTGTTTACATTTTGCTGGTTAAAAATGAAGCAATCATTATACAGGCACCCCTCCCATATCCACGTGTCTCACCTCTGCAGGTTCACTTCCCTGCGGTTTGCTGCCTACTGTGTGCCCATTACCTCTCCATTTTCCTTTGATAAAGACAAGCACGCCTGTCTCTTCCTCTGCTGCCTGTTATAGAATGCTAGAAGAGAAACGCAAGAAGCAGTCAGCCCCAACGCTAGAGAAGGGAGACAGCCAGAACACTAAGAGGAAGCAGGAAGCTTCCTGCAAGCATATCCCTAAACTGCAATCCTAACCTGACGTTGGGCCGGCACAGCACTCTTGCACCAGACCAGTGCTGTTGCAAGCATGCTGCAAGGTGCATCTGTGCTGCGGATTTGGTTGCTGGGCTGGCGCAAGCAGCAGCGCTGGTTCATGGGTGCCACTGTGCCAGTCGAGTGCTGGCTTAGTCGAGTGCTGGCACAGGGCCACGCCAAGGGTTGCCCAAAGGCGTACAGGAGGCGTACTGGGGCGGTGCTGTGGGCGAAGATGGGTTGGAGACGGGACACGGCCATTGGGCCATATCCAAACCCCCATCCCTGAGCCCAATTCGAGCCACTCCTGGCTATGTGGACTTGCGCCTGCTATTTTGCGGGCGCAGATCTGAGCAGCCCCATAGGGTTGACTGGGGCTTACCCTGGGGCAAGGGGAAAATATCCCTTTGCCCCACGCTGAGCTTCTGCTGCTGCTGCCTCCTAACATTGTTAGGAAGCAGTGCAGGTGAGCCAGCCTGCATATTCCAGTGCAGGTGGGGTTTGCGCCCTTCGTTACCATTAACTACTCTAGCGTTCTGGTTCTTGCATTCCTCTCCTATCATTCTATAAGAGGCTGGAAAGAAGGAGGGGCTTGGCCCCACAGTAAATAGAGGGTTCCCTTTTACCTATGGTTTCAGTATCTCCAAGGGGGAGGAGACGAGAACATAGCCATTTTAAAAAATCTTCCCAAGTGTAGTAAAAGGCAGGAAAAAGCAGAATGTACCCAAAGGCCATCTAGTCTGTTTTGTTATTCAATATCCAAATTTATTTATCTGCACCAGGTTACAAAATTGTAAGGAAGAATCTTTCTGCTTTGAAACTCAGAGCCTTGGTTGAGGCCCAACAGCTTGTTTTGGTTCCCTTAAACACCTTGTGTTTCTGGCTACTTTCTTTGCATTTATCCAGCAGTATAGTGTATATAAGGGACGTGGTGACACAGTGGGTTAAACCGCTGCTGCTGGGCTTTCTGACTGGAAGGTTGGCAGTTCAAGACTGCGCGATGGAGTGAGCTCCCGTTGCTTGTCCCAGCTCCTGCCAACCTAGCAGTTCGAAAGCACATAAAAATTCAAGTAGATAAATAGGGACCATTTCGGTGGGAAGGTAATGGTGTTCCGTGCACTATGGCGTATAGTCATGCCGGCCACATGACCACGGAAGCTTGTCCTCGGACAAACGCCGGCTCTACAGGCTTAGAAACGGAGATGAGCACTGCCCCCTACAGTCGGTCACGACTAGACCATTCAGTAGTGGGGAAACCTTCACCTATAGCATGTATGCTTATTAATTATACACAGCTGACAAATATTTATTTCATTTTAAAAATTTATTCTCCACCTTTTTTTAGGCCACATAGCATCAATCTAAAATAATGATTAAAAACATAACATAAATTAAAGCCTAACCCCAGCATAACTCATAATGCAGCAAATTACAAATCCATACACAATTATATGACTGCAGATAAAAATACATTAAAACATAAATGTGGACAAACCCATAGAAGCAGATGAAAAGGGGTACAGATGTGCCCCGGTTTCCACTACCCACAGATGCCATGGATACTAGGATGCCTATTAAAAAGATAGGGGAACATTAACCAAATCTCTCTTACTTTGCTACAGCAAAACCACTGATGTTCCCCTATTTTTGAAAATGTGTCCCAGTATCCACGGTTTCAGGTATCCACAGGCTTTTTCTTTCTGTTTCAATTTGCTATTGGAAAATGGCTGAAAAATAACCCAACTTACTGCTGCAGCAGGGAAAGCAGCAGGGTGTGGCGTCACAATAATGGCACTTCCAGCCATGAAGTCACTTCTGGTGGGTCCCAGACAGATGGTCATTCTAAAATGTGGGTCCTGGTACTAAAGTGTTTGAGAACCACTGTTCTAGATCATCTGTGAGAATTGGGGTCTGGCTACAAAACATTCAAATGGTGCTTATCCATGACAGTGAAGTGGAATATGTAATATGGACAGTAATTAGGGATGTGGTGGCGCAGCAGGTGAAGTCGCTGTTGCTGGACTTTCCGACCGGAAGGTTGGGAGTTCAAGACTGCGCAACGGAGTGAGTTCTCGTCGCTTGTCCCAGCTCCTACCAACCTAGCAGTTCAAAAGCATCTAAATGCAAGTAGATAAATAGGGACCACTTCGGTGGGAAGGGAACGGTGTTCCGTGCGCTATGGCGTAGAGTCATGCCGGCCACATGACCACGGAAGCTTGTCCTTGGACAAAATGCTGGCTCTACAGGCTTAGAAACAGAGATAAGCACCACCCCCTACAGTTGGTCACAACTAGACCATTCGGTCATGGGGAAACCTTTACCTTTTAGTAATATGGAACAATAACAAAAGTTACTAGGACTGCAATCTTATACCCACTTACCTGGGGACTTACCTAAGTCCCATGGAACTCAGTTGGGCTTATTTACGAGTAGACATGAATAGGATTGTTCTGGAGGTTTATTTGTTCTGCCACTTCCCCTTATCTCCCGGGGAATTGAACCTGGGTCCAGGATCAAAAAGGGGCCCAGGAACCACATGAGGGGGCCTGAACATGCCCTGGGATCTACATTTTCTGATCTCACCAGGGCAAGGTGGCTGCAGGGGGTACATTAGGACAGTGGTAAAAAGGGGTTCCGAGAGCCAAAGCTGAGGAGCTGGAAATTTCCTGGGATCTCAGCAAATATTTGCATATGTTGTGTGTAGACTAACTTTCACATTTTGTGTATAGTTTCTACATACATAGAAATTACAATCCAGGTATCGCATGGAATTATGATCCAGTGGGGAATGGAACAGGCCCAAAAGAAACCTTGTACCCGCTGATAAAATCCCGCTCAGAGACCTGGCATAGTCCACAAGAGACATCTGTTTGGGCTTGCATGGATTTCCTTGTCAGAAAAGGAGCCCTGCTGCAAAATTGAATCTAGACAAAGCCTGAATACTGTATTGTGACATATATTTGGATGCAACACCAGGGCCGGCTCTAGCAGCAGCGGGGCCCAATGTGGAGCATTTCTGCAGGGCCCCCAACCCTCCCTGTGGGGCCCCCCCATTCACCAAGAAGAGCTCTGTTCGCGCCATGTGCAAAGCATGGCATGTGGAAGTAGTTGGTGGTGATATCATAACATCACCGCCAACTGCTTCCAGGTGGCCTATTTTGGGCTGTTCAGAGGCAGGTGGGAGAGACCAAGATAAAACTGCTCTGCTCGCCCCACTGACTTGCAGCCCATAGAGATCCCAGTGTGGGGCCCCCTGAAGCGCGGGGCCCAATGTGAAGACATTGGTCCAGTGGTGTCATCTACAAACAAGGAACGGGAACACTGGGTGGGACTTACGCGGGACTTACGCAGGACTGGCTGCCCGCCCGTCCCGTTCCGCAGCTGCCCTGGCCTTGGGGGGGTGCCTGCTCTCCGGGGGAGATGGGTGGGGGGGGCGCCGGAGCCTGGGCGAGCAGCGGTGGGGCGCGCAAACCGGAGGCAGCCCCCCCCCCAGGCCAGGGCAGCCTGTGGGGCATTTCCGGAACAAAACGGGCGGGCTGCCAATCATGCAGAAGTCCCGCCCAAGTCCCGCCCAGTGTTCCCATTCCTTGTTTGTAGATGACACCACTGCATTGGTCCCATTGGCTTAAAGCTGGCCCTGTGCAACACATTCAGGGTGCAATCCAACCTGCACTGGAGCAGGCAGGCCGGTGGTCCTGCGTGACATCCAATGCAGCATTCAGGGAGATTGGAGCCTCCGGGATGTGCTCCTTGGATCTGCACCCATGAAATCGCAGGCGCAGATTCAAGGAGACCTCATGGCCTGAACTGGGGCCACGCGGCCTGGGGATGAGGCCTAGGATGCAGCCTAATGGCCATGTCCCAGGTCCACCCCCTCCCCAGGCCGGCATGCCCACTGGTCTGCCCAGATCCTGCCCAAATCCCATCCAGTTCCACCCTCCCTTCCATCCAGAGCTGCCCCTGTGCCAGCCAAGTTCAGCTTGCCGAGTTCAGCAGGCACAAGGGCGGCTCACCACCCATGCTCCCAGACCGGTGCTAGAACTAGTCGGCGCTAACCACATAGCACCGATGCAATGATGTTGTGTCGGCGCTGCACCCATCGAGGTGTGCAGCATTTGGGTTTTGTCCATGCATGGATGCATGTTTGTGTCCATCTTGCAATTGTTCAGGTCCAGCTAAGGTGTGCATGCGACAGTTGCATGCAACCATCTCTGGATTAACACAACATCCTTCAAGGATTTCCAAAGATGCACTCTGCATCAGTCCAACTAGACGAAGGCCTATTCAATTAACCAGATCTCAAATCCTGAGATAATCTTCCTTCGGCTTCACTATCTTCAGGGACTCATGAAAAAAGTTACCAATTGCGGCACTGTGACCAGAGTGAGTTTCCCTCCTCCTCTTGCAACTGAAGTGGTTTTGAATAGCCTAAAATATTTGCCAAAGAGCTCAAACCTTCACAGATGGTACGTAAACCCTTTCTAAATGCCCTGTGACCACACAGGTTTATTGACGCTGCATATTTTAGAAACCTGAGAATGTCCAGACAATATATCTTTCAAATGAATTTTACACTTCTCCAGCCAGGAAAGCTCATCACTCTCTGCAGAAAAAATGATTATTTTAGTGCAACTTTTCTCTGCATAAATCAGTTCAAAGGCTGATGATTTAAGCTGCGTGAAAGCAGAACTAACAGTGGCTCTAATTGAAGGCTCTGCAGATATGTCACAGTTCAAAGAGCTTGCTAGTATTTCTTCTTTAATTGCACCTTTAGCCACAATACACGGGAACCTGCTTTCATTCGAGGCATCTGGGACCAGATATCAAGCACGCAGCCCCTTGAAGAGACAGAGCAGGATTTTTGTTTTGTTTTGTTTGCAGATGAACATTTCTACAGACTTGCCAAAAGAGAGGACAAAATATAGATCTGGTCTTAAAATTTTTGCAATTAATCACAGTGTTTCTTAAAAAAAAAAATGAAATAATGAAGCAAGTCAATATCCCAATTAATTCGATGTTTAACCTGCCCTGTCCTCAGTGGCCCAAGGTACGCAATGCTGAACAATATGCAAATGCTGACACTTAAAATGTATTTGCCTCCACCCAGCAAGATTGATCTTCATAAGTAAGGTTGAACAGCCCCACAGCAATGAGCATGTGTGTACTGCTCAAGTGTCTGGATGTGCCTTCTGATTCAAATGCACATCTGCTTCTTCTAGGATTGCTTGTTGACATGAGACCATTTATTTAGTGCATTTTAATCCTATCTTTCTGCCAGACAGCCCTAAGCCATGTTTGTGGTTTGTCCCTCTTCTGTTTTATCCTTACAAATAATCCGGTGAGGCAGGTTAGACTGAGAGAGAATGGCTGACTTAAGGCCACCCCATCAACCTTATCGATCTGAACTCAGGGCTCCTTGGTCAGGCAGCCCAATCCTAATGATGCCTCGGTGGCCAGAGGAACAGCAGCACCAAAATGGCGACTGCTGTATCCTGTGGCGCTGAGGCAGCCACTGGCGCCCCCTTGAGGTAAGGGAATGTTTGTTTCCTCAGGAATGGGTTTCCTCAGAGCTACGCCTGCGTTTGAGTGGGTGCAGAACTGAGGAGGCCCGTGGAGGCCTCTGTGGCTCAAGAGGGAGCATAGAATATGGCAGCAGAGTCTGACACCCTCTCCATTCCCTCCTGCCCCCTCCCCATTGTCTCCTCTACCCCAAAATGGTTCACCATTGGCCAGCGGTAAAACGTGCTACCAGGCGCTCCAGACGTCTTCCTGGTGCCTCTATACCACCCGTATTCTAGTACCACAGCTGTGAAAGTGCTTTATGGCACTTCCATGACACCTGGCGTTGGTGGTATGTGTGTACCACCGGTGGTAGAGCCCATAGGATTGGGCTCGAAGCCTAACAACTGTAATGCATTGCTTCTGACCAAGCCAAGGGTTCTTCCTACTCTAAGCCAGAGGTAGGCAGCAGATTGGGAGCTACTGTTGGGTTGTTGGGTGATTTGCAATAGATCCGCAAGAGGTTCTTGACTCCTAATAGTTTGACAACAGCATGTAAAACCAAACAAAATATGCTGGGGGAGGACTTGTGCTAATCAGACAGAAATTATGAGCCCCACCTGATCTCTCCGTTCTGATCTCTCACACAAATACAAATGCATGTCTTTGCACTGTATGCCATCGCATTTGCCAGTCCCGGATTGGATTTCTGTTGTATGAGACGCCAAAAAAAAAATGAAGGGTCCAAGTTGATAGTAGTTGCGCACTCATCTGTTGCAACAGTGGGGTGTAAAGCAAGAGCGGGCACGGCTCAGTGCTCAAGCATATATTTTTGAGCATACGAGGTTTCCGCAGGCCATTGGTCCAACCAGGACAGCACTGAGCAGCTCTGGTGTTTCAAAACGGGGTCTCTCCCAATTGTACCTGGAGCTGCGGCTGGGGATTGAACAGGGGGCCTTCTCTATGAACCCTCCTTCAATTGTCATCCCAGGCTCTTGGGATCCCCAAATCAAGGCTTCCAGATAGCAGTGCTGAGGTAGGACCTCTGCCTAGCACCTTGGAGAGCGGCTGCCAATCACACAAGGATAGAAGGCCCAACCATCCACCTCCATAGGCTTCTCCAAATGCAAGTGCTGCCATCCCATTGTGACAGGAGCTCACCTGGGCTGAGAGGCTTGCTCTAAAACTGCTGATTATTCTCACAACCTCATTTGAGATTCAGGAAGAACCAGGTGCTCTTCCACAGGTGCACCGCGGCAATTGAGCTCTCGCTAATGAACACCCCACATTACAGTGCTAGCACAATCCGATTTACATTTTTTCAATAAAAATGTCGCTGGAAGTCCAGTCTCCCTGCGCTACGGTATTTGAAGCCACTGCCATCAGCCTCCACTTTGGAGATTAATTAAAGTGAAAGATGACAGCGCTTGGGAAAGGAAACAGTTTTCTCCGCTCAGCTAAAATGACCTTTAACAAGCGCTTGTTCTTTCGTTGGAGTGGGTCATTACGAGAGATTACGAAGCATTTTTTTCCACTGAAGCTGAAGGGTTCGGAGCAGTTTGTAGACTTAATTCAAGACCGAATTAGAGCACAATCCTAACCTGGAGTTAGGCTGGTACAGTTAGGCCAGCAAAGTTTGGCCGCCGGCACAAGGGCCACCGTAAAGCACTCTTGGAGTCAGGGAGGGTGGTGCACGTCTGTGTGCAGGCCTTTCTGACTCGAAGGGTGGTTCTAACGTATCTTACTGTGTCCTTTGTGCCAGCCAAGCTTTGCTGTCCTAATTCCAGGTTAGGACTGCGCCCTTAGTTACATTGTCAGGGTTAATAATTTCTCAGAGGCATTTTCTCCCCTAAAAACACCAGCCTTTCAGATTTGGGTAGTGGGTGTGGGTGGGATAGAGGGGAAGGGAAAGTGGACATCTTACTTGAAAAAACATGTTGTGGGGGAAAGAAATCTCCAAACTGCAGAGGGCTGTTCACATATTCCTGTCTCGTGTGTACTTTTAAGTTGAATCAGTGACCAATTAGCACATGTAGGGTCTGAAGACACACAATGTCCCAACCTTGCTTTAACTAAGCAGTTTTGGAGACGGTCAATGCCAGAGTTTGAGAGGACCTTAGCTCAGTTGTGGAGAACCTACTTTGCATGCAGAAGGCCTCAGGCTCAACATAAGAACATAAGAAGAGCCCCACTGGATCAGGCCAAAGGCCCATCTAGTCCAGCTTCCTGTATCTCAAAGTGGCCCACCAAGTGCCTAAGGGAGTTCAGTAGACAACAAGATGCTTGCATCCTGTTGCCACTCCCTTGCAGTTCTATCCTTCAGTTCTATCTTCAGAAAAGGCAGCAAAAGACTCTTACTGGAACTCCGGGGAGAGCAGCTGCCAATTACACATTAGATGGCATAATTGGCAGGTCAGGAGGTATTGACTGATGGTTGAGCTGCTGGTATGCCTGAAGCCAAGCAGGAGAATCTGTGGTCTGTTCTTGGATGGGAGACAGAATGCTAGGCTGTGACAAGCTGCAGTACCAGTGGTGGCTACTGTGGAGCTGATTAGCCAGTGAAGGAATGTGGGAGAAGGCCAGCTGGCAAAGTTCAGAGTACAACCTTGAGGATCTGCCCAGGCTTCACATATGATTGCTGAATTTTGATGGTACGCAGCCAGAGGAAGGAACCACTGTGTGAAGGCTACATCTGGGACTGAGGATTCAGTGAGTCACAGAATACTGAATTTTATTTTATTTTTATGAAAAATGGTGGTTTAGACTAGCCAGCCCATGTAAGCTGCCTTGGGCATTTGCTTTGACAAAGGCAGGATAGAAATTCTTCTAATAATAATAATAATACTTGTATTTATATACCGCCTTTGTTAGGTCACCAGAGTTCTCTAGTGACTGTAACTCAAGGCGGTTTACATAGGCAGACTTTATTCAGAAACCTGAAGGTTTTTACAATTTTACAGAAACATTCTATCTTGCAAGAATTACACACATACAGATGGATCTTTCTGGATTTAGTCTTCTTTCTGGCCACCCGTTTGTCTTCCGCTGGCTGATAAGCGGCTTCCCTGCTCCCACCAGAGAAGCAGCTGACCCAGCACACTCCCCCTCTCACAAGGCAGCCGGAGACAGCTCAGCTGTTAATCAGTCGCAATTTACAAGGTCTGCCGCTCACAGAGACTTCCGGTAGTCCCGAACTGGCGACCTTCAGATCTTCAGCTCTTATCTTCAGGCAAACGGAGGCATTAACCTGTTGCAGTTTCACACCACACACTCCAGAACTGGTTGAAACTGGCATTCCGTCTCTTCGTCTCCAGAGCAGATAGGACACCTGCGTGTCCTTGAATCCTTGAGCTAATCAGCCTCCCAGCTTGGTAGTGCAATGTCTCTCACGGGAAGCACTGGCTAACAAACACCCCACTCTCTCATGAGCTCATGGTGTTCTAAAGGTCACCCCATTGGTTAACATGGGGCACGAGGGTCTCTAAGTACCCACCTACCAGATATAGTCTGACTGCACCCTTTGTTCTTCTGTTTGTACCATGTGTGCGCTCAAACTGTGAAGAATACGCTGAAACGCCGCTTGTACGCGGCAAGCCTTCGCCGGCTTTTGCTAACCGGCAAACTAAACTTCTCATCTTCTCACTTTCGCTACTGAAACCAATAAAATGGCTTTGATGTTCAAATGTAGCGATCGCTTCGTTCCTCCGCTCCGATCGCGCTAGGCAAGCGCTGAATGGGTCCGCGAGCCTCCAACTCTGCTATAATTACCACAAATTCACAACAGGTTATGGAAGATTCAGCAGTAACCCTGCAGGGGTTCGCCACGGACCCGATCCACGGAGCCGAGACTGAATTGTAAATGCGGCTGCACCCCTACACTCGCGGACATCCTGACCGATGTCTGATGAGGAAGGGAGCATCGGTGGAGTCAAGGAGGAAACAGAGGAAGTCAGGACAGGAGACCTCGGAGACGGAGCGGGGGGAGTGGACGCTGACGACCCAGGGGAACCCGAGCAATCTGAGGAAAGCGAAGAGGGCGAATCGGAAGACGACGATCTCGGACCTCTCTTTCTCCCAGCGGGGCCTCCCGACGGCCAAGCGCTCGTCCCAGGGCAGGGTCCTTTCATCCCTCTGCCACCACCTCAAGTACCACCGTTGCCGCCCGCCGGGCCCGGAGTCGGGATGGCGCAGCAGCCAGCGCCATTCAACGTTCCCATTCCACTTCTCAATGACAGCAACTATGTGCAATGGGCACACAAGATGCGGTTGCTGCTGGAAAGGGAAGACCTTTGGCAGCACACTCAAGCACTTCCCACAAGCACTTCTTCCTGCTGCAGAAGCGGCAGCTGACAGGAAAGCAAAGGCTACCATCGGTCTCGCAATCTCGGAGGACCTCTTAGTCTATGTTCGCGATCTCGGACATGCTATGGACTATTGGAACACATTGAAGGAGCTGTTTGCACGTGCATCGCTGACTTCCAGCATGGTTCTGACGCGCAAATTGTGGAGATCGCGTCTTGAACCGGGGGGGGACTTACGAGTCCACCTAAGGGCAATGCAGCAAAACCTCAAAGACCTTGAGGCGATTGGGGAACGTGTTGAGGAAAGGCTCAAAGTTTTTGCGATCCTCAACTCCTTGGATGAGACGTGGGACATGTTTACCCTGACTTTGGAATCCATCCCTGCAGCACAACTGACTGTCACCCTTGTCGTCGCACGTCTTCTCGAAGAAGCGGACAAAAGGGCAGACAACCAGAGGGAGCGAGAATTCCGAAAGGGGAAGAACAACATTTCTGGGAAAAAGCAGCAGCAGCCCAAGAATGAGTCCCAGGCGCAAGTGTGCGCCGGTGTGAGACAGTGCTATGTGTGCGGATCAACTCAACATCTTGCGCACCAGTGCGCCAAAAAGAAAGGAGGTACCAAAAAGAAGAAAAAACCAGGTGAGCAAGGCACGGGACAAGGGCAGTTTCCAAAGCCCCATGCACAGCAACCCAAAGCGAGCATCGCTTTTGTGGGCTCAGCGGCAGGTGTGCGCACGCGAGAGTCCTGGTTGTTAGACTCGGGAGCAAGCCATCATATCGTGACATCCGCTGACTTACTCACGAACAAGCGCGAGACAGACCGTGAAACTGTCGCCCTCGCAAATGGAACAACAGCGCCAGTGATTTGCGCTGGAGAGGTCTTTCTGCCACAACTGCAGACTACCTTAAAGAATGTGCTGTGTGTGCCAACAATGTCTCGAAATCTCCTCAGTCTTGGCACCCTCCAAGAAGATGGATTTAAAGTGACTTTCCAAGACGATGTCTGCGCACTTGAGAGGGGGGATCTTTGCGTAGCTGTCCCCCGAGTGTATCGGTTGTTTGTACTTAGAGCGGAAACAACAGAGAATCATCAGGCAACTGCGTGCTTCAATCAACCAAGGCACCGATCCTGTGGACACCTCTGGCACCTTCGATTAAATCATTTAAATCATGATTACGTGAGGAAGACAGCTGAACTTGTGCAAGGAATGGACCTAAAAGACTGCGATGCGTTCGTAGACTGTGATGTGTGCAAACTTGCCAAATCCCATCGCGCATCCATCCCGAAGTTCAGCAACCGCCAGACCCAAACCCCCTTGCAGCTGATTCATATGGACTTAATTGGACCCTTGAAAAAGACAGCAGGGGGGGCGCAATACGTCCTTACGCTCGTGGACGATGCTACGAGGTATTGTTTTGTATTTTTATTGCGCCAGAAATCTGAGGCTTTTAATAAAATCCGCAATTGGGTCAGGTGGGCGGAAAGGCGGTTTGGACATCGCATAGTGGCGATCCAGACCGACCGGGGAGGTGAATTTCTGAGTGGGGAGATGTCTCAATGGTTGGAAAAGCAGGGCATCACCCACAGGCTCACCGCTCCCCGCACCCCAGAGCATAACGGGGTTGCGGAGAGGAAAAACGGCGAGCTCCAGAGCATGGTCAGAGCGCTGATGGAGCAGTCAAAACTACCCAAAGGGTTGTGGGGAGAGGCGATGAGATATTCTGCATTTATTTCAAATCGAGTTTACCACCGTTCTATAGACGGAATCCCCTACACCAGGCTATTCGGCAAACCTCCCAATCTTGCATTTCTAAAGACGTTCGGGTCATACGCCTTTGTACATGCAGATCGGGAAACACGCAGAAAAGATGACCCGCGTGCCAGGCGGCTACAGTTTATTGGGTTTGAACCGAATTGCAAAGCGCTCAAATTCCTCAATCCTGACCACAAAACGGTCACAATATCCAACTCGTACGATTTCTCTGAGCAGAATATGCTGCCAGATCATGCTGACAAAACGGTCAGCATCCCCACACAAGCTGCAGAAAATGGGGGGGAGGCAAGATTAGAAAGCACTCCCGATCAGCCCGCATCAACTCCTCAGAGAACTCTACAAAGACAGGAGCCAGCTCCTGCCACACCAGCACGCCCTGACAGGCTGCTGGAAGAGATAGGGGCCAGTCCAGGCTTGGACACAAGCACTTCTTCAGAAGAAGCCACACCGGAACAAACTGTTCAGACCAGGCGCATTCTTCCTCCAAGGGCTTTGCGTGGGGTTCCACCTCAGAGACTAACCTACCAGGTGGAGGTGGAAGAAGTGCCCCAGACATATCAAGATGTCTTGGATCTACCGCAAACCCAGAAGGAAGAATGGCTGCAAGCTATTCGGACTGAATTAAAGGCAATGCACGACTTAAAGGTCTTTGAACCAGCAACATTACCAGCTGGAAAACACGCGATTGATTCCAGATGGGTATTTGTTCTAAAAGATCGGGAAGGTGCTGAGCCATTAAAGAAAGCCCGTTTAGTGATTCGTGGCTGTAAACAAATTCCGGGGGTAGACTTCGAGGAAATCTACTCACCAACACTAGCAGCCACAACGCTACGCGCAGCGCTTGCCGTAGCAGCCAGCAGGGGCTATCAGGTTCACCACTTTGATATTGGGACAGCTTACTTGCACGCAGACCTGTAGGAAGAGGTATACATCACAATACCTCCAGGTGTGCAAAGCGATTACTCACATTTTCGTCTCAAGAAAGCTGTCTACGGGCTGGAACAAAGTGGAAGAAGCTGGCATTTTTGCCTTAAAGAACAGCTGCAAAAATTGGGGTTCACCCCCTCCGCAGCTGATCCATGCCTTTTCAGAAAGGGAAAAGGGGAGGAGTTGTGTGTTCTTTTGCGTTATGTTGATGATCTGCTGGTCCTCGCAAGGACAGGACAGCAAATCAATCAGATCACACGACAGCTTCAAAAAGCATTCGCACTTAAATGTCTTGGTCCTGTCAAGCAATACCTAGGAGTGAAAATCGAACGCACAGTTGACAATGCTGGTTTTCTCCTCAGTCAGGAGAAAAAGATTCACGACCTAATCCAGGTATGGGGCATGCAAGACTGCAAGGTTGTCTCAACTCCAATGGCAATGGGGAAAGAGAAAAAAGCAGAGGAGTCTGCACCATTTTCAAACCAAAACATGTTCCTCTCACTATTGGGTTCACTCACACACCTTGCGTGCTGGACGCGCCCAGACATAGGCGCTGCAGTCAATCACCTGAGCAGAAAAGCCGCAAGTCCCACACAGGCGGATTGGATAGCCTTGAAACGTATCCTCAGGTACTTGAAAGGCACAAGTAGTCACAAGTACCACATTACCCCAAAAGGAGCACTGCAATTAGAGGTCTTTGCAGACAGTGACTTTAGGGGGGATGACACAAGGAGATCCACCACAGGCTATGCCATACGCCTGGGGGATTGCGTGGTAGATTGGGGATCACACAAGCAAAAGACTGTCGCGTGTTCCACCCTAGAGAGTGAGTACACAGCCCTAAGTCATGTGACCAACTACCTACACCTGATCAGGCAATTGATGTCGGACTTGGATACTCCACAATTAAATCCAATCCGAATCTGGGTAGACAACCAGTCAGCAATCCAGATTGCTAAGTCAGAACGAATCCGGATGCACTCTAAGCATGTTGACATAAAGCATAAACATGTCAGAGAAGCAGTCCAAAACGGGGACATTGATGTGCTTTATTGTCAATGCTGTGGTGGATCTCCTTGTGTCATCCCCCCTAAAGTCACTGTCTCGACTAAATCTTCTGCCCATATATAAATATAAATATAAATATAAATATAAATATAAATATAAATATTCTCTCCTGATTGTTCAAAAAGTGACCAAAGCAGTTCCTTTTTAAAGGACATCGGAGCAATCAGCTATTTACTGCCTCACCTCTTTGCCGTTTCATTCTGTACTCTCCTTGTTCTTCTTGTGTTTTTTTAGAATTATTATTGTTTTACGGGCTAGTTTAAAAATGTGTTTTGTTCATGAAGATTTATTGTAAACTGCCTTGAGCCTTGCTGTGGCAAGACTGGGCAGGATATAAAATCTGAAACAAAATTTACATTAAATAAGTAGTCCAACCTTTTTTTTTTTCTCCTCAGTGAAGGCAGCCAAGGCTTTGCATGACCCCCAAGGAAATTATGTGTGTGCTCAACAGTTTTTAGACACTTTCTGAGAAACTGGGCTTACTTGCAAGACAATTTGAAACTGAGAGCAAGTTGCCGTAGGGAAGAGGCCCTTTACATAATTTTCAACCGAATCACTTTTTTTTTTTTCCAAGTGCACACTGCTAGGGTATTTTAAATGGCTCTTTTTGGTGCACTACCTACTGACTTACCATCCAAAACCTCAGCTAAATAACTGTTCAGAACATAATGAACTGAAAAATTTCACACGCTGAAGTGAGATACGCTTAAACCAGGACAGAGAAATAAGGTGGTACATTTAAAAAAAAACCAACTTTTGATAAGGAGGAAATATAAGGTGGGAGACTATGGGAACAGTGGTGTATCTAAGGAAAATGGTGCCCATGACAAGCAATGAACTCGCACCCCTGTCCAAAAGAAGAATATAAGAACATAAGAAGAGCCCTGGTGGATCAGGCCAAGGACCATCGAGTCTAGTTCCTGCATCTCACAGTGGCCCACTGGATACCTCAGGGAATGCACAAGATAACAAGATGCCGGCATCCTGCTGCTACTCCCTTGTATCTGACATTCTGAGGTAATATTCTGAGGTAAAACTTTGAGGTCAATAATAACTTGCAACTCAGCCTGGACGTTAACAACATAAGAAGAGCTCTGCTGGATCAGGCCAAAGGCCCATCTAGTCCAGCTTCCTGTATCTCACAGAGGCCCACCAGATGCCTCAGGGAGCACACGAGACAACAAGATGCCTGCATCCCACTGCCACTCCCTTGCACCTGGCTTTCTGAAGTAGCCTACTACTAATGTAAGTAGGTTGCACATCCCATCATGGTGATGCAGGGAGACTCCCCCTTTTAAGTTTGCAGAAACCACCACAATTCCCGCACCTGGCTGTGCGCAACGACATCAGCCCAGCCAGGACTCCCCTCTCCATCTCCCCAGCCCTACTAAGAATGGACTTTGGCAGGATTCGAACCGGCCACCACAACAACCCGGAGCCATGCTGGCCACTCCTGAATCCTTTTGCCATGGCAGGCACATGGGATTCAAACCCGTGGAGCAGCCTCAACAACCCACTGCCGGCTGAGACAGCGCCAGACATCGAGAGCCGGCTTCCAATTAGAAGGATTACTGTCAACTGACCTGCGGTTTGACCTCGACACGCACCTTATCAAAACATGCTAAGCGCAGGCAAATAAACCATATGGGGAGTTCGCGGCAGGTCAGGGACGGAGTCCCCGATCACGTGGTATGTGTTAGCTGTCAGACCAAGGGGTATGTGGTATGGGCTAGTTGTCAAACCCAAAGACTATCAGAACTCTCTTAAAGGGAATATGTATTTTATGAATGGGGTAACTTGTGCGATTTATGAATGAGTGCAGGATTTTATAAATGGGAGCCATCTTTTATGAATGAAAAGTATTTCTAATGTGTTTTTGCAAAACTTATGAGCCGGCAAATGTTGACTGAGGGTTGTGCTTGTGCATACTGTGTGGGGAGTTCCGGGATGACTTAAAATGGACAACAGTGAGATGACTCAAAATGGATGACAGCGAGATACGTAACCTCCCATTGGAGTCACGCCATCACCGCGGGGACATTCACATGGATATGAACTTTGATGAACTTTGATTCTGAATATAATCCTGATTCTGTATATAATACTAATCCCTTTTGTCTCTGTATCTTTAGCCTTCTGTTAACCCTGAGCCTTTGTCAATCAGATGGTCCCCACCTACTCACCCCTTCCCAAACTTAATCAGAGCTCCCCTAAACTCAATCAAGACCCCTTTGTCCCCATGTCCCAACAATTGTCCACTTCCCCAAAATCTTTGTCCGTGCCTGACGATCAGCAGGATTAGCTTTCCCTCCGGGGTACCGCTCACTCCCTGGGCAGGGTGGGGGGCACAGCTAGTGCCATCCTGTGCCATAGCTTCAAACTGCGCTGAAGCCAATCGGAGGTCTCAAGGCCCCAGAGCACCCCGACTTGAAACAGATTAATGCAAGTAATTGGTTGTTTACCTTGTTTGCATACATAAAAGTATTATGTACCTGTCTCTATCAATTTGGCACGCAATTAGGGTGCCATTTTTGCACATGCAGTTTGCGACCTGTTGTGTCCTTTGTTGCAATAAAGCCCCTTTTTTTCTTTTACATCAAAGTCCATCTGGCATTCTTTGACGTCAACTTCCATCTTGGTAAGCTATATTCTCCGATCTCTGTGCTTAGAGAGACAGGGGCTCGAGGGAATCTCCTGGGCTGATTTCCTCCCACTTCAATGGCCTATAGCCCAGGATGGACTTTTCCTCCAGGAATCTGTCCAATCCCCTTTTAAAGGCACCTAGGCCAGATGCCATCACCACCTCCTGTGGCAAGTAGTTCACAGATTAATTACCCACTGGGTAAAAAAAAGTATTTCCCTTTATCCATTCTAACTCTCCCACCACTCAATTTTAGTGGATGTCCTCTGGTTCTGGTGTTGTGAGAGAGGGAAAAGAACATCCCTCTATCGACTTACCCCTCACATGCATAATTTTGTATGTCTCAATCAAGTCCCCCCTCAGGCGCCTTTTTTTGGTTGTGCCCCTGTAATCATTTTTGTTGTGCTCTCTTCTGCACCTTTTCTAGCTCCACTATGCCCTTTTTGAGATGTGGCGACCAGAACTGAAGGGGATATCATGGGGTGGGAAGTCAGTCCTGTTCATCCTACCAAGCGAATTTTTCAGAAGGCTACACAGGATCTATATGTCAGGGCCCTTGACAGTACTGCAAAAAATGATTCCCTGTCCCGCCAGCTTTGTGCATTTGCAATGCCTCTGTTTCAATGGAAACACCTTGAATTTTTTTCTGCAGGCATTTTTGGAGGTCCCCTGAAACTGGTGCAAAAATGCACCATCAGTAGAATATGGGCTCTTAGTCTATGCCTGGCCTCCCCTACAAGTGGTGCCCAGGGCAATGTCCCCACTTTCCACAGCTAGATATGTCACTTTTTGGAATAGAACATTATCTTTATTTTGTTAGAGTTTGGGGACACCTTAAGGACTACCACGTTATTTTAAAAAGCTGGGCAGGGCAGTCCTATTCTCAAGGTAATTAATCAGCCTACTTATGCTGGTGTAGCTCCAATCTCTATCCTAGTAGTCCAGTCGGGGGGGGGGGGAGTAAAGAAGAGATTTTTAAACCCGTCAGTCATCCCCAGTCCCCATGGCAACACCTCCAGCATGTACCACTCACAGGGTGGCTTGCTGGCAGTATCCCCACGTGGGTGGAGCATGGCAGAAGCCAATCAAAACATGGTCATGGGGAGACACCCAATACAAAGGTGTCCCTGCACCTCCTACTGTGGGTGCTACAGTGGAACAGGCAATTGTGCAGTGAGACAGGAAGCTGGACTAGATGGGCCTTTGGCCTGATCCAGTGGGGCTTTCCTTATGCAAAAGAGAATCCAGACAAATGGCTGGGCTACACCCCACAATAGCGTGGTTGTAGACTTTTATCACACACGGCACAATCCTAACCTGGAGTTAGGCTGGTACAATTAGGCCAGCAAAGTTTAGCGGGCAAAAGGGCCACTGTAAAGCGTGTTTGGACCACAGAGTCAGGGAGGATGGCACATGTCATTATGGTGGCCCTTGTTCCAGCCAAACTTTGCTGGCCTAATTGTGCCGGCCTAACTCCAGGTTAGGATTGTGCCCATAGTTACAAACAAGTAGCAAATGGGTTTCCTGTATTTGTTCCTATCTGAAATACGACCTGTTTTAGTTTGCATTCATTTTAATGCCTTTGATAGTAGAACTGCTAGGCAGCCAGTTCCCTCCCTTCCGTGGTTTTCCCGTTCTGTACAGTACTCCAACTCTGTTCATTGCCAAATGTTCGGCAGCTGTCCTGACAGCAGAGCTGCATTCCTGCACTCATTTAATAGCTATTTATCATTCCGTAATCTGCCCATTTTCAAGAAGGAATAAAGTTAAGTGTTCCAGAAATTGGAAAAAATTGAAACTTGACCTTTATTAAGTGGGTTAATTGTCACCATCACAGCATGTACAAAATTAATGACCAAAAAGTAGAATTTCTGAGTTTCAGAAGACTAGGTTAACGTCCCCCCAAAAAGTATAAACTCTGACCTTTTTGACATATGCCAAAAGAAACAGCCACCTTAATAAATTACTACCTGTGTGCAATTATACTAAACCATCCCCAGAATCCAATCACTTAAAGTAATTGCTGTACGACACCCTGACTCTCTTTTAGATTTCCGAGTCATTCTCAAGACTCCTCGTAAGTCTACAAGCTGCTGTGGGTTTTGGAAAGGCAGATTCATTTTTCAAGTACAAAATGTATTTAACATTTATTAAGGATGAGATCGAGAATGTCCAAATAAGGAAATGGAAAAATGGGGGGGGGGGGGACATGTAACTTTAAGAACAAAGAGCAAATGCCATTTTAAATAAAACTGAATGCATAGCAGTGTGACTGAATTTATGCTCGTCAGGGTAACGATGGATCCTGATTATTTTTATGTGCTACTTTTCCTACAAGGTGCAAAGCAGAAATTCAGAAATAAGGAAGTTTAGTATTGGTTCTACTTACATTTAGGGCTGCTTTAAGGACTTTTGTGTAAGAAAAATAATGAAAATAGCATAATTCATAACATAGGTAGTGTACTGTATGAATGCTGTACGCAGATCAATTTCAGGCATTTATTCTGTATAGTGGCACCAGGTAAAGGGTGAGTAAATAGTGCAGGTGATACAACATGCCCTGTAAGCAAACCCCTCCCACTCACTGTTGGAACCATTCCCAGCATTGACAGCAATGCACAGGTATTCCAGCTCATAGCTGGTGCTGCCTGGAATGCCTTTGATGATAAGTGGGAGGGGCTGGTAAGCAGCAATGGCGCTATTGCTGCACCTGTACTACTTACCATGCCACACCATCTTTGGCTATGCTACTAGTGCCAGGCTATGACCTAATTGACATACATTCATGATGAGCACATCTGCAACATCAGTCACTGTTCTCAGTGCTGGATTACTCACTGAACTCAAACCTCTAACGTCACTAAGGGGGAAATCCTAAACTGGAGTTAGGCCAGCACAGTTTGGCTGGCACAAGGGATACCGTAAAGCATGTTTGGGCCACTCTCTGAGTCAGGGAGGATGGCGCACATCAGTGTGCTGACTTCTCTGACTTCAGGAGTGGTCCAAACATACTTTACGGTGGCCCTTGTGCCAGCCAAACTTTGCTGGCCTAACTGTGCTGACCTAACTCTAGGTTAGGATTGCACCCTTAGAAACAAAGCATTCAGAACTTTCTAAAAAAGATCTGGAGTTCTTTTGATTTTCAAAAAGTGTGATTTATTAAAAACAATGCACTTCCTGTTTAATGTCATAGTTCCTGGCCCTGCCAGCACAATGATGTCACTTCTTGTTTTCCTACTTAATGATATTACTTCCTGCTTAATGACACCACTTCTGGCCCTACGCGTTAGGGGGGTCCCGACAGGAGAGTCATATCTAAAAAGAGGGTCTCTGTGCATAAAAGTTTGGAAACCATTGTTCTAAGGCAATGTTTCTCAAACTGTGGTTCGGGACACACTAGGTGGGTTGCAAGCCAATTTCAAGTTGGGCAGAAGGTCTGGTCGAGAGGGTTAAAGCTGCAGTAATTGCCTGAAGATAAGATCTGAAGGTCGCTAGTTTGAGACCACCGGAAGCTTCCGTGTGTGGCAGACCTCGAGAATGTGGCTGATGAGATCTGAGCTGTCTCAGCTGCCTGTGAGAGGGGGAGTTGTGCTGGGTGGCCAGCTGTTCTTTGGTGAGAGCAAAGAAGCAGATTATCAGCTGGTGGAAGGCAATCGTGCGGCAAGAAAGGAGGACTGGACGATGAATGTGTCATCTGCATGTAGCTGTTCTTGAAAGATTAGAACTTTGTGATTTGTAAAAACCCTGGCAGTTTAGAAAATGCCTGCCTATGTAAACCGCCTTGAATTAAAGTCAAAAAGGAGCAATCTGATGGCCAAGAAAGGCGGTATATAAATACCAAATATTTCTTCTTCTTCTTCTTCTTCTTCTTCTTCTTCTTCTTCTTCTTCTTCTTCTTCTTCTTCTTCTTATTCTTATTCTTATTCTTATTATTATTATTATTATTATTATTATTATTATTATTATTATTATTATTGTGTTGCACCTAGTGCAGCCATATTGGAACTATGGGAAGATGAAATAATGGAAAGGGGGAAGGCTGTGTGGTTATTTTGCTTGTGTCAAGGTTGTAAATAGGCTCTTTTTTTGGTTCTGATTCACTTTGCTATTGGAAAATGGCTGAAAAATAACCCAACTTCTTGCTGCATTCTCAGCAGGCTCTGGCATCTCAATGATGGCACTTCCAGCCATGACCACTTCCAGTGGGTTCTGGGCAGATTGGCAGTCTAAAAAGTGGGTCCTGGTGCTAAAAGGTTTGAGAACCACTGTTCTAACAGATTCGTGTAGGGTGGGACGATGCAGCCTGCTGCCCCCCCCCCCAACTCAAATGCACCTTAAAAAAAGTCTCTCTTTCCAACAAAAAGGAATTGGTTTCCATTGAGGAAATGCCTAATGTTTGGATTATTCCTTAGTGGATTAAACATATTCCAGAGAACATATTTTAACATTTGCATAAGGCTTGTTAAATATCAAAATGGGAACAGGAATATCTGTAATTGCCTCAGCGTGTCACTAATAACGTATCCAAAATATAAGGTAACTGCTTACTCATTGGCGAGGAAGATACCCTGTGCAAAGGCTGAGAGACACTAGTCCATGCTTATGCTCAAGTGCAAGGGCCACAGAGGAGGGGCAACATCTACATTTAATCCCTGTGGTAGCTACAGAATATCTGCAAGGCACAGATTACAGATTCTTCCACTCACACCCATTCTTACTCAGCATCCTCAATGAGAGTTGTAAAGAATTTGAGTTTCCATGTTAAGGTGCCTTGGAATCTTTTATAAGAAAAGCCTGTAGCATCCTCGGTGGGAGAAACAGCAGTAGAATCCACAAAAACAGCTCTTGGGGTTATCAAACTCCTGCAACCTTGTAATGTCTGTTGCCAGGGAGTAAACTGGCTATTGGGATTGTGTCATGAGAAGCATCTGGGGGCACAATCCTCACCTGGAGTCAGGTTGGCACAGTAAGGCCAGCAAGGTTTGGCTGGCAAAAGGGCCACCGTAAAGCACCTTTGGACCACTCTCAGAGTCAGGGAGGATGGTGCACGTCTGTGTGCTGGCCTCTCTGACTCCCAGAGTGGTCCAAACATACTTTACGGTGACCCTTGTGCTGGCCAAACTTTGCTGGCTTAACTGTGCTGGCCTAAGTCCAGGTTAGGACTGCGCCCTGGGTTATCTAATTGTTTGGACTTCTGCAAGGCCAAGATTTTGGGACTGTTAATTGGCTTCAGCTGTGTTCATCAGGTTGGGTGGGGTGAGAAGAACAAGTTGCATCTGCCTCTGAGACTCATCCATGCTGTTAGGTTTCTGGCAACATTTGAGAAGGTGAGCTAAAGGTAGACAAAATCATGTGTGTGTGTGTGTGTGTGTATTGTCTCCAGTTTGCTGGTCTTAGCATGGTGTTCCAGGCAGCACTCTGTGTAAGTGCTGGAGCGGTATTCCTGAACATGAGGTCAGCTAGTTCTAGCTAGGGGGATCAGCTTTGTTATTTTCTCCCTGCCTGCTGTATTCCTACACTATATTTTTAAATTTGCTACTATTTGTTTTTCCTTATAATACATTTATATAATCTACCTCAGTGGTTCCGAAACTGTGGTTTGGGACCACGAGTGGGTTGCGAGCCAATTTCAGGTGGGTCACGAAGCACCTAGGGCAGCCATATTGAAAATATGGGAAGATGGGATGCTGGAAAGGGGGAGGGCTGTGTGGTTGTTTTACTTGTGACAGCATTGTCAGTAGGCTTTTTTCTTCCTGCTTCACTTTGCTATTGGAAAGTGACTGAGAAATAACCCAACTAATTGCTGCATTCTCAGGAAAGCAGCAGGCTCTAGTGACACAATGATGGCACATCCCGCCATGACATCACTTCTGGTGGGTCTTGGACAGATTGCCATTCCAAAAAGTGGGTCCTGGTGCTAAAAAGTTTGCTGATCTACCTCTTTGCAGTGTGCTTCCTGATTTGGGGAAATCTCGGTCCAGTCTAGAGCAAAACTTGAACACAGAGTCACATTAGTGTATTTTGACCAGTACTGGGGAATGAAGAGAGTCCTGAGTCTAGCCTCTCAGTAACTGGGGGTGCCCATAGATCTTCCGCTTCCCCTGGCTGAGGAACTGGCAGAAAGCGATGGTGGCCATTCTGCCTTATAGGACTGGTTTTGGTGGGCTGGTATGGTTAGATTCAAGCCAACACACGGCTGGGAATATTGCAGAGACCCGGTAGAAAGGCAGGCAGGCAGATCCTCCCTCACCCATTACAAGGACAGAACTAGACATTACAAGATGCATGTGGCTTCTTATAGTAGCCCTGCCTCTCTTCCTCCCCTTTGCCCCTGTAACACCAAATAGTACACTGCGAAAGGTTCCATCTAACCTTGTTTTAAACTTCCTCATCCTTGCTCCAACCTTTCTATGCGGACAAGCAAGGGATGATGCCACACAGTTGATATTGCCAGACTTCACATGGAGAAAAATTAAATGATACAAAATGCCTGGTTTCAGCAGCTGAAGTATCTAGGAGCTGTTTTGGAGACTGTTCCCAATGCTTTCATCAATTTCAGCTGAGCTTGTCAACGACCCAAGGAAAAGAGGACTTCTGTTCATCCCGTGGCATTTGAAGTCACTGTGATTAGTGCCTCCTTAAGAAAGGGACACATCAGTCCAGTATCAAAAGGAAGCCACACTGGCACATTGGAGCAAGGGGTGTGTGGCTAGCTGACAGTAGACACTGTGTCCTATGCAGTGATTGGTCCATGCAGTCCTCCGATAGATCCATGAACTTCAAACAGCCCTCACTCCCAGGGCCAGGTGTTCCTGTTTACAAGGCGATCCTGAAACACCAGATGAGGTGCTCATTGCCAGTCTGTGGCTGAGTGGTTAGGAAACAGCTTTGTGATGGCGCTGGTCTGGGCTCTAACCTTTCTTCCCCTCTTCTTTTGTCCCTGCTATTGGTCAGTTATGCAAAAGGTGATGAAGGCAAGTCCCTTGGCTAGGCTCAAACCTATCTCGCTGGGCTCCCAGCCTGTGCAGCATCTGGCTGCCTTCTTCTAAAGGAGCTCTTTTTATCCTCTCCACTAAAACTGGTATTCATTGGGTGTGTGTGATTATATGAATGGGATGAGGGAACCTTGGATGCAGGGGGCTCCTAGCTGCGCTTGCCCCTTGCTGCTGATGCCACTGTAGCTCCTGTAGAATTGGGAGTGCGATGGCATCTTTATGTGGTGATGTGCGTGTAGTGTGCCTGGGGCATTTTTGCATTTCTGAGGGTGGTGCACGTTGCTTATTCCTAGTGTTGGACAGGGAGAGCCACTCATTAACTCTTCACTTGTCTCCAGCCCCCTGCTCAGTTTACCCTGGTGGCATTTCTCTGGTGACCAGTGTTGGAGCTGATTTAATGTAGTAATTGGCTTCTTGGCCATCATGGTGATCGACACCTTGATGCCACAGCAATGATGATGTGCTAGCAGCATGCAAATGGTGTGCTGATGTTGAGATGCTACTCCTTTGGATAAATGGGATGTGCCAGTGTTTTTATGGGATGTTACAAGAAAGAGCTGTGCCAGCATTGCTTTGCAAAAACAGTTTCAGCATTTGGCCTTTGTTGAGCTTAAGCTGGTGTGCCGGTGGTGTGGCAATTACCAGAACTGGCTTAGGATATGACTGCTGTCATGCTAGCTCTTATGCACCATCAGTGTGAATAGGTTTGGGCCATAAAGCTATTTAAGTGAACTGGCTCCTATATGGAATTATGACATCACATGTCCTCTTCTTTCCTCTGCTTAAACTTTCCCAATTGAGACACCTTTTAAGATAGCAAACCATCTTTTCACTCTGTGTAAAGCATCGTGAATGCTGATGGCATGGTGTCTGTTCATTTAAGTGTGCATATTCCTTCTGCTTGTCTGTTCCTTCACCCACTAGGACCCAGGATTTTCTCAGAGAGCTAGGGTAGTCTCCATTTGGGATCCCCTATTTGGGTGGCAGCTGGACAAAGAACGCCATGCTAGAAGCTTCCACCAACAGAAGTCACAGTGGGAGATTGCCTGTTGTGCAGTTCTGAGTTATGCAGGAGTTCAGATGGGAATATCTCTATTGCGCCAGCAAAGAGGAAGCATGCTCTGGAAAACAGTTCAGGAAGGGGAGGAACTGTACATTGAAGAGTCTATCTGAAGGGCTTTAAAAGCCAATTCAAAGCCAATGATTAAGGAAGTAAGAAGTTTGCAGGCTTTGGGAGAAAGCTGCTGCCCAGTGAGGATGAGAAAATGAGTAGGGCCTTACATTCAGCCCTCTGCTCTCACAATGCAACTGAGGCACAAGCTCAGACCCAGAGAAGGGCCAAGGGCCTGTTGACCTCTCCCTTAAGGTCTTCGCACACCCCAGGGGTACAAGCACCTAACAAGCATTGGAGACTCTGTCAGAAACCACTTTAGAATGCATCTCCTTCTGAAGATAGACAGAGAAATGTGACCATGTTAATTCTTCTAGATCTCTTTATAGGTTTTCGTATTCTTGACCATCATATTTCTTGACTTTAAGAGAAACAGACACTTCTGTACAATGGTTGAATTCTTACAGATCCAGATGGCCACATATTCTGCACACCCTGGGAAGATGGGATAGATGGTGTTCTTATTGTCCTTATGTGTAGCAACCCTAGGTGTCTTATCTTTTCCCACCTCATCTCTGCTGCTGCTTTTAGTGATACTCGTGGTTTATGATTTTCCCATTTGCTGTTTTAATATATTAGATTTTCAGAGTTCAATCTGAGTTCCACTGAGTACTAAACCTGAATAGCAGTCAAGGTATTATGAAAAGAAAAAAAAAGAAAAGCCAAAAGCTAGGGATTGCTAACCTGCAATAAAAATCTAAATTCCACAGAAACAAAAATTCTGCAAAATAACCATGCAAATTAATAATCATGCAAATAAGTACAAATTATACTAATTAGTATAATGTATTCTGCTTCTGCCAGTTCTAGGAACAGCACAGAACAAAATAGAATACTAAGGTCTCATTCACAAACAATACTGATTCTTCTCTGACTTAAGAGACTTCGCAGCAGATAGTACACAGACCTTCAAGACTAGACTATATACTAAACGCATCTTATGTGGCTGGTAAGAGTCCCAACTACCGTCATACAAGCTGGAGAGTCAATGTGCCAAGTATATAAAAAGGTGTTCTGCCTATGTTTTTAAGTCCAATTTGATAGGGGAACTTCCCTGAGTTTGGTCGAACAGGCCAGAGACTGCGAATTTCCATTATTGTGCCCTGTGGGCAACCCAGGAACTGTAGAATTCCTTGTAGACTTAAACCAATTTGAGGTTTCTTGCACAATTCCAGTTCCTTACTGAGCAGGAACTGGATGAAAAGCAAGTTTCATGAGTGTTTTTGGAAGCATACACACACACCCCAAAAAAGCAACAAATGGGTGGTAGTGGTGGTTGTTTTTAAAAATGCAAATAAAAAGATGAAAACTGTTCCATCTCAGCAGTTGATCACTTTTAATCCACTGAGGTCAGTGGGATTTGGAAACGACCAACTTTCTCTGGATTCTTGCCCAAATGAACAGCCTGAGACTTCATGAGTGTAAAAGTACTGCTGCTCACCACCCCCTCCCCAGACCCTGGTATCATGTGTCCACTCGGAAATGTAAAGTTAATTTACAAGGCATAATGTTCCATGTTTACAGCCATGCAAGATTAATGAAAAGTAGCAGACACCGATTAATCAAGTTTTACTTTTAATAGTTTTTGTGTTGTTGTTTTTTAAGTCAAAAGTGTGGCTTTGAAAATCTCTAGCTATTTGTGAAAACCTGAAAAAAGCTGGGCATCAGCCTCACTTTGAATGGTTTAAAGCTGTAGACTGGCTGATGTGCTTCCAACCTCTTCAGCCCCATTTCCAAAGCTGGAAACAGTGGTGCCATTTTAAAATCTGTTTAAAAAGTCAAGCCTCAAAACAAAATTAAACAGAGGATGTACCATAGTTGCACACTTTGATTTTGAGTAGAAGGAAGAAAAGAAGTTCCTTATACAATAAACCAAACCACAAAATAAGCCAAAATTCTTAGAAACCACTGTAATTAGAATATAATCTGTATTCTCATTAACATTTGAGGTCTAATAAAAATAAGGTTGCCACCTTCCCTTTCTAAGGAGGCACATACCTGACTCTACACAGGCTCAGCGTCTCCCAGTTCTCTGTTATACCAAAATGACAGCCTTGCCACATTCTGGGGCAAGATGCAGAAAACAAGCTTTGAGCTGAATAAGAGAGTGCACAGAACTGAAAGGCAGCAGACAGTAACCCTGAACCTGAGGAAAGGAACACTTTTTCCTAATAAAGGGCTGCACAATCCTTCAAAAGTTAACTTTTCCTTCGTTTTGTTTTTTGTTTTGCCCCAACCTCTTTCCTCCAAAAGCAAGATGGCAATCTTAATAGAAAAGGGATGCTAAATCTTTTAAATAACTTAAAAATCTTTTTTTTATTATTATAAAGCAGCAAAAAACGTTTTCCTCTGCAGAAAGAAATGTTAGGAAACACCAATGTAAATCACTGTTCGAAGAAAAAAGAAAAAAGAACACTTGCTAGTTTTCAATTTCACAATAAAGTCAAAACTATTTTAGAGTTACTCTTTAACCTCATCAGTACTTTCTGAAGAAGATTCTTTGGCATCTTCAGTCTCTCTGCTGTTTTCCTCTTGATTTAGGTTTTCATTTTCCAATTTGGTCCCATTAAGCAAAGAATTGTCACCATTCACAAATCCATTCTCTGCAACTTCTACACCAATGGTCTCCTCAATCTTTAAGTCCTCTGGATCCTCAGTCTCGTCCTCCAAGTTTCTCAAGACAATGGGGAGTCTTGAATCTGCCACAGTGTTCTCTAGCAAGGCAATATTACTCTCTTCGTACTTGGGGAGAAGAGCTCCTTCTGCCATTTGCTTGCTGTAGTATTCTCTGTTGACAGATGCACTCTTCACGGCTTTCTCCAAAATTTCTTTCTCACCCAAACGCAATTTAATAGCCATTGTAGCGTGACAGGTAAGGCCATGTGTTTCCAAAAAGGATTTATCCTCCTGAAATGGCGAGGGAAAAAATGAAGATGAATTCACCAAAATAGAAGCAAAATCTAAATTTTGGCTTTTATTTTAGCCACAAACCTGCACGTTGGTTAAATGCCCTCTACTGCCAGGCTTATATATTATTATGATTAAAAGAACACCAAGAACATATGGGGTGTTTTACTCTGCAAGAAAAAGAGAGGTGGTCCCCACCAAAAAGAGCTTAAAGCTTCACAGCTTTAAAGGGAGATGCAAAAGTTACAGGAGGAACGTGAGCACATGTAGTTAGCAGGTGCTTAGACTTCACCGCTGTTGTGAATGAAGCGGGGGGGCAGGATGAGAGAGATGGGGCTAAGGCAGAGGTTCTCAAACGCCCCAGCCAGAGAAGCTCTGCTCCTGTCCTCTTAAGGGGTGGGGAGGATGGAATGCAGCGTTGTTGTCAGGGGTGGCAGGGCTGTGATCTACTTACCAGTCACACAGAGCCATGCCACCACAGGGTTCCCCTGGTGCAAGGGAGTACCGGGTGCAAAGGAGTGGCAACGGGATCCAAGCATCTTGTTGTCTCATGCCTCCCTGGGGCACCTGGTGGGGCTGCTGTGAGATACAGGAAGCTGGACTAGATGGGCCTTTGGCCTGATCCAGCAGGGCTCTTCTTATGTTCCCCAAACATTGGAATAGTGAAAAACACTAACACAGCAGTCACTACCCACTTCAGTTTTGTAATCGCAAACCAGAAGTGGGTCATGATCCCTATTTTTCCACTATTCTGACATTTGGGGAGCCTTGCAGAGGCTCCCTGCACCTCCCAGAAGCCAGCACTGCAACTGGTAAACAGATTGTACCCCCCTGTTGCCCATGGCAGCAACGCAATCCTCAGGATCACGTTGCTGTACTCCACCCTCCCCAGCAACGACTTTCAGCAGCTCTTGAACTCCCAGACAGTTTGAGAACTGCTCGGCTAAGGAGTTCATTTAATAATGAGGCAAAGTTTTGAAGAAAGGTGGCATCACACAAGAGTTCTGGATGCAAGGGAATCAGAATCAGATGAGTTATTGCTTACAACCATAGGTCATCACAATATAACAAAACAATAACAAAACATACCCCAAAAAAATCACACATGCAGACACACAAACATACTCAAAAATACCCTATAGTGACCAGAAGAAGAGAGAGAAGAGGAAATGGAAGATGAACCAGAGGAAGAAATAGAGGAAGAAGTAGCCATGATGGCACCCCAAAATTAGAGAGTCCAGACACTGAGGAAAACAAAAGATAGGAAGAAAAAATTAGAGAAATGATGGGAGATCAAATAAATTTCTTTTTTCAGCTAACGTGAGTGGTCTTAATTTGCCCCAGAAAAGAAAGAGGATTTTTCATCAGTTAGAAAAAATTAAAGCAGATATAATATGCATTAAAGAGACCCATATTAGGAAAAAAGATAAATATTTACAGAACAGGAAACTTGATGAAGTTTTTTATGCAACGGATGTAAATAAAACCCCTGCTAACTGGGCAAGAGGCACTTTTTCCAGTGGTGTTCCTCTTATATTTAGCACTGTCCCTCTTCACCCCTGCGCAGTCTTTCTAGTGGTTGTTGCTGGCGGTCTGCCTTTTTAGATTGTGAGCCCTTTTGGGACAGGGAGCAAAATTATTACTATTTGCCTGTAAACCGCTTTGTGAACTTCGTGTTGAAAAGTGGTATATAAGTACCTGTTGATTGATTGATTGAAATAAAAAAAGAAGGGTGGCATCATATATTAAAGCACGGTTGAACCCAAAACTGCTGTGGGCTTCAGAAGATGGAAGAATTTTGATGACTGAAATAAGTTTTGATGGTAAGAAATCTGTCTTGGTTAACATTTATGTGCCAAACTCGGCACAAGAGGTCTTCTTTGAGAAATTAAATACTAAATTAGACCTATGGAATAACTTGATTTGAATAGGAGATTTCAATGGGACCTTTGACCGGAATATTGACAGAAATAACCTAAAGAAAAAAGGGAAGAAAGTGGGCAATTTACCAAGATCCTTTTTGCAGATGATTGAAGAATACAATTTGATAGATCCTTAGAGAATGCAAAACCCTGGCAAGAGACAGTATACCGATTTCTCAAATAGATACAAAGCTTGGTCTAGAATTGACATGTGTTGGATATCTGCAACGTATAAAGGTATTGAAGCAGTACAGAGATATTGCCAGATACATTTGCCAATCATAATCCGATTTCCCTGAAAATCAATAAACAAAACAAAAGAGGTATATGGCAACTAAACACGAGTTGTCTGAAAGAAAAAAGATTCCTTAACCTATGCAAAAGAAGAAATGATCTGGTTTAAAATTAATAGTCAGCCAATGATGAAACCACAAATAGTTTGGGACACAAGCAAAGCATACTTTAGAGGGATAGTGATAAGATATATGGCTAGGAGGAGAAGGAAACAGAATTTAGCTATTTAATTAAAGAGAATCCAGAATCTGGAAAAAAAAGGAAAAGGAAGCCCAAGAAAGCCCATCTAATAAGGAAATTAAACAAAAGATATTGAGATTACAACATGAGATTAAAGTAATTCAAACAGAAGAAATGGAAAGAACTTTTAAGATGGTAAGAGAACTTTTTTGAGAATGCGAATAAACCGGGAAGATGGCTGCCTTTAAACTTAAGAGAGACAAAAAACCCAAGAAAGAAGAAAATGGAGAAGATATAACATTCAAGAAATGAAAACGATAACTGAAAAATTCTTTCAAACTTTATATAAGAGAAATGAGTTGGATAAAGATAGACAAAGGGAATACTTAAGGAATAACAACAAAACGAGATTGACACAAGAACAGAGAGAACTCTTAGATCAAAAGGTTACTTCACAAGAATTAATGGAAACTATTGCAAAACAGAAAAATCTGAAAGCACCAGGACCTGATGGGATTACAGCAGAATATTATAAGATGTTTGAAGAAGTGTTACAGCTACCTACAAAGAGTTTGATGAATGAGGTGTGGCAAAGTGGTGAAATTCCAGAATCATGGAAAGAAGCGATAATATCTATCAATCTAAAAGAGGATGTATGTATGTGTGTTTGTATGTGTGTATGTTTCGCATAAGCTCTAGAACGCCTGGAGCGATTTACACCAAACTTGGTACACGTATGCCTTACGGTCTGGCAACAAATACTGCGGGGGTAAGACCTCCCTAGCACCCCCATGGGTGGGGGTGTGAAGGGGGTGCCATGTAAAAATACTCGAAAACGCCTGATATCAGTGTTGAATCCATAGTTTCCGGGGTCGCCGAGACAAGCGGCGACGCTCCCGATGCCGTTTGAGTCCGGGTTCGGCCCCCATCAGCATGGGGGGTGAGAAGGGGTGCAAGATACAGTGCTTGGAAATAGAATATCCGTAGTACGCTGATGGTGGCATAGAGGACCCCATTTGATTTCAGATTTCAAAACTCATCCCACTTCTAGAAATACTGTGGGGGTAAGACGCCCCTAGGGGTGGGGGTGGGAAGGGGGTGACATGTAAAAATAATCGAAAACGGCCAATATTAGTGTCAAATCCATAGTTTTCAGGGTCGCTGAGATGAACGGTGACACTCCCGGTGACACTCCAAGTCCACGTTGAGCCCCCATCAGCATGGGGGGTGAGAAGGGGTGCAAAATGAAATCCCCAAAATGACCAACATTAGTGTCAAATCCATAGTTTTCGGGGTCGCTAAGCTGTTTGGTGACAGTCCCGATGACATTTATGCTCAAGTGTAGTCGAATAGAACTCTGTAGAACCTTCTGGAAATTTTTAGAACTCATCATGCCCCGGTCTTGGACTCCAATCAAATACTTACCATGTGACCAGGCGTAGTCACTGAATACGAGTCTATAGATACCGCAGTAGATGCCAATGAGGTCGTCAATTTCCCATCAGACTTCCTAAATTCACTTGATCTGGCTGGATTGCCACATTGTCTTTTACTTAGGGATCTCCAATTATTTTACTATGGAACCTCCACCCACCAAAACGTTGCAACGGCACAAGGCTGTGTGTTAAGAAGATGCTGGGTACTGTAATTGAATCGACTATCTTAACAAGAAAGGGAGAGGGCAAAACAGTTTTTATCCCACGGATAACACTCATTCCGACGGATCTCCCTTTTAACTTTAAGAGATTGCAATTTCCAGTGAGACTTGCATTCTCGATCACAATCAACAAGTCACAGGGATAGTCTATTAAGTACTGCGGAGTGGATTTGAGATTGCCATGTTCCTCCCACGGACAGCTTTATGTTGCTTGCTCAAGGGTGGGTTCACCCAAGAATTTATTTATTCTTGCTCCTGCAGGTGAAACTAAAACTGTGGTTTATAATCACGTTTTGAGTTAAATTAATATTATAGTGAATTTGTAAAAGATTTCACTTTATAATTTGTATACTGTACTTATACTTTTAATTACCTGTACATACAATTACTTTGATTTTACACTATAGATAGAATTCATTCCTTTTCCTGTCTAATAGAAGCTTGGGATAAATAAATACCCGGGCAATGCCAGGTAAGGACCAGCTAGTGAAATGATATATAACTAGGTGTGTAAACTATAACTGTAAAATTGCTGAGAACTGATGGATACCTAATGTTTTATCCTTGTACCCCTATTCTATGCTTTTCTCTTCCCTAACCCATATTTTAAATTTTAAATACAATTTTTTAAAAAAACAAAAACTTTATAGTAACATTAAACTATTTCTTAAAAAATTTCTTTTCTTTTTTTTGAAGGTGATTTTATTGTCTTTTGAACTATATAGATATGGGTAAAGGATATATGGTTATACGTAGGGAAAGGAAGCAGAGGATTAAACACTGGGAATAATGAAGGATTAAAACATTTCTAATGTTCTACATATATCTTCTTTGCTACCTGATAGGATAGCAATCCTTACTACCTGATAGCAATCTTTGCTACCTGATAGGTAATAACTGCATCTGTACATGCAAGCAGCAAACATAACTGAGCTAATAGGGGTATATCTTGTAATGATTTAAGAGTACCAGCAAGGAATTTGTTTCTCTGATGTTCATGCAAGGGACAACTTGGTAAATAATGAAAGCTATCATCAACTTCTCCTCTCCCACACGTACACAGTCTTTGAGAAAAAGGAATGCCATTTTCTCTCCCCTCCAGAAAAACTGATGGCATACACTGTAAATGCTTTTCGTAGCGGGGCTGAGGTTAATTTTACAAAGTAGTTCTCCAACCCGAATATATACATGGAACCAGCAAGAGGATGATTATTTTGAAATGGTACATAAATCTATCCTCTTAAAATAAAGCCCAATTTTATCTTTAAACACCTGCTTAATTTTATTTGAAATAGGAGTAGACAAGGGCTCTATATTGATCCCATATCTATCTAAAATTGATATAAATTTGCCCAGGACTCACGGTGGGGATGCTCAAGCTGTTCTTTGAAACATTTCGATGGAAGACAAGAATCACTCATAGAAGTTAAGCCCATACATAGCAAGGGCAGTATGGGAATGAGCTTCAATTGAGATTAGTCTCACTTCAGCCCTCAAATATGGGATCGGTGTAGCACGGGGAACAGTTAAAACAGATCGAATCAAAGAATTTTGGGGGATGCAAGGGAGAACAGGTAGAGTTGTTTAGGTGACATTTTGTAGGAGATTCTCTCTGATTTGAGAAATATTTGGGTGTGTGTCTTAACAACAAAGAGGTTAACAATTCAAAATCCCCTTTAAAAACATGGGAGCATTTCCATGTTCACACAAATGCTTCAGAGTAGCTGCTCTGAGTGCATGTCTGAAAGAAGGGTACAAACAGGAAGTGTTAAGAAGTCACCCTCTGCTCCCAAAACTATTTTCTTTGTGCAGGAGACTGCTTTTGAAACTGCCACATTTCACAAGCAGTTTATAAAAAGTTCAGAGCTGCTACCAGGAAAACACAGTGTGTACTCTGGATCATGGCCCAAGACCAGTATCGATCCACTTTCCAGATGAAAGGCTTAAGAAAACTTACAGTGTAGCAGCCAAGTAAGGAATATAACTTTATTAGAGGTCTCTCAACCAGGGAAGAAAGTTTCTTCCACAGAATAAAGTATAATGGAAAGGGAATACTTTTGAAAGGCTAACCCTCACTATTAATACCTGGAAGATTAAACCAGGCAAACTGAACTTGAAAAGTATTTGAACTTGCATGTCCTCAGAACTCTTACCAGAATAGTGGTCTTGTAGGTTTTCAACAGAAGGGATGCCCTGGCTTCAAGAAATGTCCACAGTTTCACCTCATTGTTCCAGCTGACTGGAAATTCAGAATTGCCAAGCGTGAAGATCCTGTCAATTGCATGCTCTCCTATCAAGTGTTCCTTCAGCTCATCTGCAAAAAGAGAAAGTAGAATCAGCAATTGTGCCACGTATTCTGGCCAATAACAGGGCTAAGGAAGGGCCACACTAGATGCAACTTTAATAACCTAATTGGCTTTGGTGGGCCTGTTTTTCCTTCCCTACAAATAGCACAAGGAGAGGGGCACAATCCAGACCACCACCCCCCCTCCGGTATGTGTGCTACTAGCAAGAAAAAAAAGCAAGCAGACCAGGCCAGTTATGTCTAGCATGTCCACATGTGCCCCTTTAATATGAGGATCTTGAATGGCCTGTTTCTTTCCAAGTGTTCTTTTCAGAGCTGAAACTGCTAATGGCAGCAAGCAACCAAAAATGGCTTCTTTTATTTTGCCCACCGAGAGGTTGACAGTATGGTCCTATGTCTGTTTACTTGAAATAAGTCACAAGAAGTTCAATGTGAAATTCCCAATCTCATACTGAAGCCTAAGAAGATTTCACCAACGGCACAAAGATATTGCACATTCATTCACTTTTCTTTACAATATGCCACCATCCTCAGTAATGTGTCGGGCACCCACTAGGACGCCCGCCTTACCTGGCCAACCCTGCCAGGGGAATGGGATCCAGCCACGGGGACCGCCTGAAGGACCCTGGCCTCCCGGGCCCAGTAGTGTCCAGAGCGCCGACCGCCGAGCCGGCAACTTGAACGCAAGGCCCTGGGGCCTCCCCTCTGTCACATCTGATGATGTGAAGTGAACGCTGGCCACAAAGGAGGCCCCAGCTGTGCATGCACCGGACCAGGTGGCTCCGCTGGTGCTGGGCAGCTGGCCAGAGGCCTGTCCTGACCCGCGTCAGTGCGCGCCTTGCTGGCTCACCCCTGGGCCCCACCCGACCCCACTGGGAGAGACGATGGCAGCAAGCACTGGCCCATGGTACAAGGCCTCACCCCCGCCCACACAGAAGGGTGTTGGAGCGGGGTAGCCGGCAACGGGCAGGGATTAGGCCACAACCCCACCACTCCCCCTCAGAGGCCAGGGGAGCCCCCAGCAAGGGCGGAGCCAGGTAGACCAGGGGAAGGGGTGGGGGACAGCCTTTCAAAAGGTTGGCATGCCAATGATGAGGGGGGGCTAGGTCCTTGGCTGCTGAGGCTGCTCGGCTGGCCCGTGACCTGAAGCCTTGCCAGAGAGTCGGGCCAAGGTGGAGCAACCCCCGACCTCTGGCTCGGACACTGAATCAGAAAGCTAGGAAAGGAATTTGTTTTTATTTCTATTCCTACAACAGGTTTAGAGGGCTAGAATATTTTTTGTGCACTAGCAATATTTTTTGAATTGTTTACAAGTTTGTATATTTCTTTACTTCATGCAATAAACAATCAAATATGATCCTTTATACTTTGTTTACCTTCAGTCATACAAAACACTCTAAGGAAAGCCAGAAGCTGGGCAGAAATCGGAGGCTCCGTCGAGTGCAAGGCAAAAACACTGGAACTAACAAAAAAGTGAGTCAGCCTATGGGAGCTTGAAAAGTATTCCAACATGAAATAGCTTAATTGATAATACATTCTGTTGTTCCTGCACAATGACGCATCAATCCCTGAACATTAAAATGAAGCTCTAACTTCCCCAGACTAAAAATTGAACATGTGTCTTTTCTGTAAGAGGCTGTTTAAATCCTGCAACTACAGTACTTTAAATAACTACGTACTAAAATCTGTCCATGCCTTCACATTGCCACTACCTAAGACATAGACATATTTCATTTTCAAGCTTCAAAATGTGAAATGATATTCCTATGACACACTAGCAGTAATTATTGAAAAAGTCATTTGAAGATATTCCATTCAGTCTGGTAAGATGGCTGGAAATCCAACCAAATAGGAACTACATATCGTAGCACAGCCTAAATTAATAGGATTATGGTTCAGAACTATAAACACAATGTATCTGAATGTACGGTTCAAAGATTAAGGTTGCTGGATGCCACTACAGGCCACAAATAGATTACGACAGTACTTTCATAATGAGGGGCAGTAAAGAGTAAAAATAGCAAACTAGCCTATTTCCTGGCCCACCCCAAGAGATAATTAAGCTATTCTGAAGATGTTCATAAACATGCTTTATAAAGGCTGTTTAAAATAAATATGGGAGGGGGAGATAGTCTACAGTGAACAAGAGTTACGGTATAATGCTCTACTGGACCCTAGAGCTTGAAGTATTTTAAGATAAAAGCCATCTTTCAGTTTGACTTACGTTGGGATGCCGGCACGAGCTAAGACCTCTGCCTTCATAGCATACAGCCTGTCACTTTTACTCACTCCAAGCTTTATTTTCACTCTGTCATGTGAATTATTATCAAAGAAAAACCCACTGTGGATCACAAATTCAGCATTTGACCGAGTGCCATAAAAAATGTAAATCTAGGAGGATGAAAAGAAAAGTGAAGGGACAGAAAAATAGCTTAAGATCAACTCTAAGAATGACATAAATTGCACGTTACAGTAAAAAAAAAAGACCAACACTATAGCACTGCAGAACACAATGTTTGTGAGAACACTATCTTTAAATGATGCACTATGCAAACTTTTACTTCAGGAAATTGCTTTTACTTTTATTTACACTGGCCAAAGTCTCACTACCCAATTATACATTTCTATACACAGACTTTTATTCATATATGTTCAATGCGCCTAACTATCACTTTCAGAACTCTGTGCAGCATGAGAATGCATCAGGCCAGAGCAACAATGTGTTACAGCCTTTTTCCAACACTTGAGCTTTACAGCAGGTGATTCTCAAGTGACTTGCCCATGTGAATTTCTAAGTTCAGCAGAATCTGTAACAGCTCCACAAATGTGGAATTCCCTACCAGAAGAATTAAGAACTACACACTCCCTCATGGCCTTTCGGAGAGGGATTAAATCATATCTATCTCGTCTGGCCTTTGGATGATTGTTGGCTGTCTGCCCTCTGTCCTTCTGGTATTTTTGACATAGTTTGTCCATTCCCCTGGTCTGTCGTTTCCACCACACCCATATCATGGTGTGATATGGAGAATTGGGTCTAGTTTCATTCTTGTACACTCTGTGTTCTGGTTAATGTTTAATGTCATTTTTGTTTTAATATGTTTTACTTATTGCAGTTATATTGTATTTTGTTGTTCTCTGTAAGGTGCCTTGGGCATTTGCTTCAGCATGGGAAAGGTGGAGTATAAATTCTTCAAATAAATAAGTAATCATAGCCTATGCTTCCAGCTACAAGTTACGTTTTAAGTTTATTCTGTGGAGGTCAAGAAGGGGACAGAGAATTCACATGATGGCACATTAACACCAACTCAGACTAAAAATAGAAGCCAGCCCCCCCCAAAAGTAGTTCTTGACATGTGATATTGCATCTGAACAAGAAACTATTGAGATCACTTCTGAACAAACAGAAGAACGTCGTGGCCTCATCAGAAAAGTTGGCATATACATTTACTAGGTTTATGCTGCCATTAACGCAACAGAAACTATGGTAGCAGTTCACTATGATAGTTCAATTCGAATTCCCTCACATAACAGCTTACATTTCCCTCTCATCGTCATTTGTCCTTCTCTCCAAAAATCACTGAAGAGGAACAACATATAGAGATGTGTAGATGTCTTTCCTTCATGTGTGCAGCTACATCGTATAAATTTTACACTGGCTTCATCAGAGACTGTTTGTATACTGTTATAGATTTTAATATGGGATGTCTCCTTCATGCCCCACCCCTGGAACATTAAGTATTGACCAAAACATATTTCCTACTGTATCCACACATGGCTAGACAAGGGACAAACCAATGGTAGCTACAAAAGCATGATGGAGACCAAAGGTTGGTACAAGCCATGATGATTATATGCAATCTCTGGTTTCAGAGGCAGCCTCTCTCTAAATACCAGACTCAAACTTAGATCCTGCTCTTTAGCAACCCATATGCAATCTACCAACATTATTTACTGTAAGGCTGTATTTACATTATTTACTATTTTCTCAGACTGCGGGTGCGGACCCACAAGGTGGGGAGAGAGCCAATTTCAGGTGGTTCCCCATTCATTTCAATGTGTACTTTATTTTTAATATATTAGACTTGATACTATCATGGTATGTGACTGCATTTGAGGAAATGCTACAGATCTGTACTTTTAACAGGCTACTACGTGTATGCTTTTAACAATGATAGTGAATGGGTCTTATTCCCCAGTACATGCGGATAGGTTTGCAGCCTTTGGGATGTTTGGCGGATTTTTTTTAACAGATCAGCAACAGCTTTGGGGGGTGGTGGTTCTCCTTCATTTTAAATACATTTTTAAACTTATACTTATTGTACATCTTTAATTTACTTAACTGATTTGATATGGATGTTTGGGGGACTGTTAAAAATTTTTGTGCTTGATGATGTCACTTTGGGCCATGACATAACTCTCAGGTTAAGGACACTGCTTCCAGTATGACTCGACAGACTGTCAATCTAAAATTTTGAGAACCACCGCTGTAAGGCATAAGGTGCCACGGCTGTGGAGTTTGTCAACCCAGAATGTTAACGATGACATCATCACCAAATGTCCGGAGCAGGAATTGTGATGCTGCACAGCAGCACCAGCACAGATTCCTTAGAGGGAACACAGGTTACCAAATCCAATGTTTCAAATACCCAGAGGCTACTAGGCACTTTGATTATTTTTTAAAAAAATTGTAGGGGTGATGTTAAGCCCCTTTGTACCTTTCCTTCAAGTGAGTACCAAATTGAGGAGGGCCTCGGTTATAATGTGGTTCATAATTTAAAAAATAAAATTTGATTTTGTGAGTGCTTCTGGGGAGAGAGATCAAATTTTCTTTAATTAGGAACTGTAAATGTATGTGAACCATCCAAGACCATGGGCAGGTTGGTTCATAAACTGTATAATAAACTGCTCTGCTCTACACTGCTAGAAAGTACAAGAATTAATGGTCAAAATGTAGTGCTGGACAACATGAGTGTAAAAGGTATTAGAACTGAATAGTGGAGACAGATATTGACGCCTGTTAAAATAACCTATACATCCCTTCGAAAATGGGTCCTGACAGATGAACTGGTTAGTGACATCATCTTTTATTTTCTGGACAAGTAAGTGGCAAGAAATCAGGAACGAACAGAATGAGGACTAAGTAATGTCAAATTGCAAGATGCTGAACAAATAATGGTTGTCCAACTGACGACACTCAGGTCAGTTCTTTTAAGCAGTCTCCCCTAAGATACATGTTACCTTTCTACCAATTTCCCAGTATCATTGACACCACAAAATGGTTGAATCACTCATGGCAAAAGTATAAGACTGCTGGGGGAGACAGATCATTCTCCTTCAATTGCACTGACAAACGCAGTTTATATTAGCACTTCAAAAGTGCCATGCCCACATCTTCACAGCTGTGATTGACACGTTTTCAAAAAAACTTTGTCTGGACTGTTCTACATGAATATTTCTAGTGCAAGTAATTAGGACAAATAAAGCTAAATTAAAATTGCTTGTATTAACCATGTAGCCCATCAGTTCTGTGAAACCTCTTTTCTTCAGTACTTCTACATACAAAATTTTAAACATGAATCAGAAAGACATTTCAAAATTACCTGTTCACCAGCCTTAAAATCTTGAAGTGCTACACACTCACAACGGTCATCTTCTAAGTTGTAGCCCGTAGTAATCTAGCCAAGAGAGAGAAATGATAAAGATCTTAGTACTTTATGGTTCATCTTATTTTATGTTCATGCACCTGCTTTTTAACTGGTGAGCTTAAACTGAAATCACCTACATTTCCTCATCTTCTTTCAAAGGATGAAAAATGAGGACACTTAAAAGTCCTTTGACATTAGAAATTATGCTTCTAGGCCAGTGGTTCTCAAACATGTTAGCACTGGGACCCACTTTATGGAATGACTCTCAAGACCCACCAGAAGTGATGTCATTAACGTTAAAGTGATGTTATGACCAGAAGTGACAACATCAAGCAGGAAAATTTTTAACACCTCTACATGACAAAATCAAATCAATTATGTAAATTAAAAGTTTACAATAAATATGTTTTAAAATGTAGGAATTTTTTTCTGTCATCCCAATTGGCCATGGATGGCAGTTTTTTTGCCTACCCCAGACTGGGGAGGGAGGGATGGGTGTGCAGTAGGTTTCATGATTTACATTTGTGTTTAGTAAAGTTAAACCGCACCCTCAGTCTGGTGTCTTCCTTGGGGGTGGTGCAAGGGTAATAGGCTACTTTAGAATGCCAGATGCAGGGGAGTGACAGCGAGATATAAGTACCTGGTTGCCTTGCATGCTCCCTGAGGCATCTGGTGGGCCACTGTGAGATTCAGGAAGTTTGACTAGATGGGCCTTTGGCCTGATCCAGCAAGGCTTTTCTTATGTTCTTAAATTTTTTAAAAATAAAGAATATCGTCCCAAGCAATTGCTGATCAGTTTAAAGAAATTCCTGAACACCCCAAAAGCTGCAGTCCTATTCACACATTCCCAGGAGGAAGCCCACGGACAATCATTGTTAAAAGCATATACATAGTAGCCTGTTTAAAGGTCAGATTTGTAACATTTCCCCAAATGCAATCACGTGCCGCCAAGTCTAATATATGAAAAATAAAATACACATTGAAATGAATGGATACCCACCTGAAATGGGCTTGCAACCCACCTAGTGGGTCCCAAAGCACAGGTTGAGAAACACTGTTATAGGCCATACATAATACTATCCTCTTTTTTTAAAAATGGTATGTTTTCTCTTTAACTATAATCTTTTATCTTATGTTTGGAAAAAAATAAAATAGGTTTAATAAAGTTCATGAAGAAACCATAATGAAGCCCCCACTTCGCTCAGCCCAGCCTCAAAAAGTAGCGAGGAGGCTCCCTTCCTTGATAGCCAACGAAGGAACAAGGTAGTTGCAGTTACCACGCACTACGCAGCATGCTTCCCTTGGAGCTTGGCCCTTCACCAGTCCTTCATAAAGCAGCGGCTGCTTTGCACTGAGAACATTTACTGACACTCCTACTCACCCTAGTTGTGAAATGCTGGAAAGGGGCACAGAGGCCGCCCTTTTGCTCTCTCTACCCAAGTACTACATAAAACAAGTACATTGTGAAACCTCTCAAACGGCTGCCATCCGTATTATACAGGTAGAAGCTCTTGCAATCCTGGCCCCTGTGCTGTCTAGGCCCAGGTCTGCAAAATGCCGTCTCTCTTGCACGCCCAGAGGCCTAAAAACGTCACTTCTGGTTTTCACCAAAAAGCAGAAGTGACATTTTTAGACCTTCTGGAAGTCTCAGAAGGCCTTCAAAAGCCCAGGGAAAAAAATTAAAAAACCAGAACAAACAGAAGGCAGTGGGGAGGGGTGGCGGCACTGCCCCTGCCAGGTGGTACTCTGGGGTATTTGCCCCCCTTACCCCAGGTACACCAGTGGGTAGAAGAATGTCATTTCACATGCTCCCTCATTAAAATGGAATGTGAGAATCAGTTCTAATTTAAGACATAAAGGCTCCGTGTTACGGATGAAGGAAGCAATCTACGTACTTGATTGTACGTAAGGAGGCAAAGGAGAGAATTCAGAAAGCTACCCTTTCAGACCACTTCTTACTGGTACCAAGATAACCCTATTGGTATAGAACAGTGCTGCTTTCAAGTCACTCCCATGAGGCACTCTGCAGTACTGCACTAAGAGAACTAGATTCTGTGACATACACTTCAACTCGCAGCACATTTTTCATCTCTCAAAATCAAGAGGAAGAGTGGATAACTGTAAATCTGTGGGGGATACGCTCTTCAGAGGACTCCAATTTACTTGCAAATAATCCCTTTATCTGAAACTTAGGTAATTATTCTTAGATGCTGAAGGGATTTTACTGTGGGAACAGTCACAGAGGAAAAACTTGCTCCTTAATCGTATGCCTTTTAAAAACCATGAGGACTAAAGAAGCTCCTATTAACATGGAAGAAGCCCTACACAGTTTCATAAGGCGGGAATGTTCTTGATCAATCATGTACAACATGGAAAACATGCAAGGAGTGGTCTGAGAACAATATTCTGTATATAAGGAACTTGAAGTAAGGTTTCAAGGTTGAGATGATTAACCAATTAAAAAGACTCCCAATTAATGTCAGATTTTTTTAAAATACAAATCTTTACAAAAACTGTGGGTGTCAGGGCTCTAGAAGAGGCACCCTACTGAACCTGCTCAAGACAGGATAGATCTTTTAAGATGCCACAAGTACATGCATCATCTTAAAGTATATTTTTCCACTAAAAATATTTTTCATATGTAGATTTAAACAATTCACAGTGCAACCCTTACAAAGCTTCTGCCGGTGTACCGGCCTGGAGTGTCACAAACACGCCGTAAAGCACATCTGGGACAATTCTAGAGTAAGCAGCACTGGCAGGAAGATTTGTGCCATCCCAATGGCGCTGTAGCTGAGCCCCTGGCAGCTGGAAGAAAAGCGCCGAGTGGCACAAGGCCTGGGAGAGAATGTTCTGGAGGTGGGAGGGAGTGTAATGGGGGGGGAGGGTGACCCCGCGGGGGCGGGATTTGGACAGGCACAGGAGGGGGCTGGAGGAGGCTTTCACTGTATCCCAACAGTGCAATGGCTGGTAACCTTACATGCCCAGACTTCCATCAGCAATAAAATTGGTGCAAATCCAAGCAGCCCAATAGGGCAGACTGAAGCATTACCAGGGGTAAGAAGGAAAGTATCTCCCAGCCTCCAGCCATCTGCACTGGATATAGCAGAAACCATGTGGCCCCACTGTGCCAGCCCAGGCTAGGATTGGGCGGCCCATCTATTAACTAAAACTCAAATTAATACAACAATGTTTTACGTTGGGACGTATAGAAAATTAGCGATTGATTTTATGGCATGCATATTCGCCTGTGAGTCTCCATTGGGAGAAGCCCATGCTTTCTGCTCTCTCATTTTATTCCCCACTGACACATTTCAACACATTTCTGAAGGGACTTTTGAAGTCATTTCAGATGTTAGTGGCCAAGCGCCATGTTTCACATTTACGTGTTCTGTAGGATCTTTGCAAATGTGCTGTTGTTGGATTGCCATCTTTGCCAGCATCCAGGATACGTATTCCAGGGTGCCCTGTGATGCTGCTATCTCACTGCTGTTGCCTGGGAGACCACCCTGGATTTTGTAAAAAGTTCAGTAAACCTGCTTTTCCCTTCTGCATCATGGACTGGTTTTTCACTTTTTTTTTTTTTTTGGCGTGCTTCTTGGTGAAACATGGCCTCTATTTTGTTTTATAGTATTTCTGAACAAGAGGGAATCTCAAAATGTGGGAATGCTTTATTTTTAAAGTTCCACAATCCTGTTTTTCCTATACTCACACCTACTATTTCCTCCCATTTTGGAGCACCTGAGAGCAGAAGGCTATGTGGGCTGGTACAGCGGATCCTGTATAGCTCCAGCACAGACACCTATGTGAAATACCAGACCTAGCAAGAGGGAAAAGGCTGGAGGCAACAAGTCCCATAGCAAAGCACTCTGACCCATGAGAAGATCCAAAGACTAGACAGTCCTGATTGTAGAAACCTTAACTTTCTCAACCAGATAACCAAATTTCCTGCTGCACGCAATAGTCAAGCTCTGGATACAAACCCATAGTGCGGTGAAACTATTTTAAAAAACTTATAATCAAGTTTAAACATGCTAAGATGAGATCAAAGAGAAATTTCTCTATTTATAGCTTAAAGTCAATTGAATTAAACAGAAGCCGCCCCCCCGCAAGAAAATACAAGAATAGGAAAACCGTATTCCTCAATTTTATAAAGATATAATGTTGCATAAGAAGCAGTTCATTAAATTAAAAAAGTTATTAAAATGAAAATTTTGGTTTTCGTCATATTTTCTTGAGAAACAGAATGATTCTAAATGTGAGCTACATGTTACAGTACTGTCACATTTAGTGTCTACATGCTGCAGACTTGGCTATTATCATGCCCTCTGCCAAACAACAGCTTCTCTCCCCGCTCTTATGTGTAAGATCAGTATGAGGAACAGTTCTCAAATGTGAAAGCTAGCTCATTATTTTGCAATTTTTAATTTGTTCTAATAAAAATATTGTTACTAGCCCTGTTTGGAGATTTTGTAATGAGCAACTAAGCATTCTGCATTTTTAGTCTTGACAATACTTCATTTTAAAATTATGTAAATTAATTCTATTTTACAGATGGCAAGTTTATACATTGTTACTTTTATCTTGTACATTCTCTCTGTATAGAGTCTAGCAGAAAAGCGACTATATATATATATATATTTTTTTAACATCATCACAAACACACACACCCAATCCTGGTGCGTGTGGGGATGTGTGCAATAATATGAAAATATTGAAATTGATGGGGAAAAACTGGAAAAAAGGGCAAAAAAGGACATACAAGATTCACATTTTATGCACTATGTAGCAATACTACACAGAATTAAGATGCAACTGAAAATTGTGTATGTGTTGCTACTAACTCTTTCAAAAGTAATGGATTGTAAGGAAGGGACCCCAGCAAGAGTATACAGAACCCTTGCTGAGGGAAGTGGGTTGCAAGCCTTTGCCACAGTTAGCCTCAAAGGGCGGCATCCAGAGTAATGCTTCTTCTGATCATGGAAGCACACTCCATGAATATCACCTCTCTCTGAAAACAAAAAAATCAGACCACTCACGCAAAGGACTTTGTACACATGGAACCCTCCGTGCATTCTCATGAACAGAAGCGTTACTCTGGATGCCATCCAAAATTACCAAGCCAGTAAATAAACCCATTTGACACATGATCATTGTCACTAAATCTCTTGAAAAAAGAAACTTCAACATCTGACAATTCTTTGGGCAAGAGGAAAAAGCTCTGGCTTTTTAACGAACAGTAAGTGAAAAAAAAAAAAACACTGATGGGAAGCCCAGTGGCAGAATGCATGTCCTACTGGTGCTAGCTGCTGCACAGTCGTACTTTAGCAGTACAAGTTCCTGCTTGTGCTGGTGGATTCAAGGTAAGCTTGCACAGGAGGTGGAACAGGGTGCGAAGGGGGTGGAATGGGAAGGAGGGGATGGAACGGGGCAGAGGAGGGCGGATTAGGCCCAGTGGGGTGGTGGGTTCAGCCTGGGATTACTGTGTCTAATTTGGGATAAGTACCCCAGAATTTATCATCTCGCACCAGGAAGCCCACAATTTAGATAATAAAGTACACCAGCTTAGTTCAAGCTCCCCAAACCCTCAACACCATTGAATACCCAACACTGGCTTTCACAGAACCCAGTGGCACTGAAAAATATTAGGGATCTTGCCACTTTACAACTAACAGCTAAAGAAACTCATCAAAAGGTTGTATTAATGGTTTGTGCAACCATGACATCAATATAAGTTAGGTGGGCTATAGAAGTTATCCACCTTCTAAAGAAAAAGAAAACCTACTGCCTTTTTCTCTAGTTATGCTGCTTAAATATACCAACTGATGAATATAGCACACGTACATTTCAACACATGAGATTCTTTGCAACTTTTCTGATCTATGATTTTAATACTAAGTTTATTGGGCTCATTTGTTTGTTCATATTGGACATTCTCCATGGCCAGTAGGCAGTTCCACATCCAACTTGACTGTCAAGTCACAATGCTGCTAAAGGATAACAACAAGAAATGCATGGAGACAGTATTCTTGACAGAGTTCTTAGAGCAGGATGATCTAATTAGTAGTGTCAGAAGCAGGAAAAAGTAGGGTGGACACAGCTCCAACTAAAACCTGAAGAGCCTTCTATTATTTAGCTTGTGGAAGAAAAAAAAGCCGGTGGGGTACAGCAAGAATAGAGATACATTATAGCTGAGTGACTGGAGAAACATCTCAACATCTAGTTTGCAACGGACTTCAGAGGAGGCTGTGCTACCTATCTGAAGCTGCAAAACTGGGAAATTACTGATTTTCTAACAAAAATGTATAATTTGTGCTACAGCCTCCATGCCAGGGACTCTAAGACAATGTAACAGCATTACTTAAAAAAAAAGATTCAGGAAATAGGCCAATCGCCTTAAAAGCTGTTCCAGGTAAACTGGTGGAAAAAATATATATGTAAGGATAAAATGGTGAAGCATATAGAAGAATGGGGCGCAATCCTACGCAGCCGACGGGCCAGCGCCATATCCTAGCACTGCTTAGGAGAGGCTGGAGCCTCCCTGCGGCAAGAGAGCATGTGTTCCCTTACCGTAGGGGAGGCTCCAGATTCCCCTAGGGGCACCTCGTATCTGAGGCGCAGATCTGAGGAGACCATGTGGCCCGAATCGGGGCCATGCGGCCTCCCAGATAGGCTTAGCAGCACCAGTCCCGTTGCTCGAGCGCCAACGTGGAGGTGCCAATTGGTGCCCCTGTGTTGGTGCTCCTCCCTTTGCGTTGACACTATGACGTAGCATCGACGCAATGGGTGCAATAGGACTGCACTGTGAGTCTTGTTAGAGAGAACCAGCATTGCTTCTGCGATGGTAAGTTGGCCCTACATGCATATAGACAAAGGCAATCTAGTTGACATTGTATACTTGTTTCAAAAAACTTTTGACAAAGTCTCCCGTCAAAAACTCTCGGGTAAATAGCAGTTGTGGTATAAACGTTCAGCTCCCTTTCATAGGCCTATAACTGGTTACACAGCAGGAGGCAAAGAGCAGAATATACTGTACACAGTGGAGGGAAGTGAAAAGTGGGTTCCCCCAAGGATCCGTCTTGGAATCAGTGCATTTAAACCTGTCTGCAAAAAGAACAAAGGCCAGGGGTGAACAGTGAGGTGGTCAAGTCTGCAGATGACACCAAGCTATTCAAGGCAGTCAAAACCAAAGCAGACTGTGAAGTGTTCCAAAAAGACCTATCCAAAGGTCCTTTGGGAGAACAGGCAACTTAATGGCAAATGCAGTTCTATATCAAAAAGTGTATAGTAATGCAACTTGCCAAGTTTAAACTTGCCAAGTAACACCCATGGATGCTGTTATAAATCGTCCCAAACCCAGCCTCCATTCAAGAGCCCCCATGTCAGGAAGCCCGTAGGATAACACCCCACAACGCCCTTTCCTTTCAGGATTCTCCCTCTGCAAGTGCTATCGAACTGCTAAAGCCAGCGCAGGCTGGTAGGCCACCTCTTCCAGGTCACTTCTTTTTCTCTGAGCCCTTTTCTCCCCAATCCCTCCTGGGAAATAAGGTAGCTCAGCTCCCTTGCCCAGCCCCCTTCATGGCTACTGTGTCCCTTGCATGCTTAAAGGCCCTGTTTCTGTCTTTAAGACCCTTCAATTGTCCAGGGAGAATTATGTGTTCAGCCTCCTGCTGCTGCAACTCCTGTAAAGCACAGCTCACAAGCAGCGCAGAAGAGACATGGTAACTGTGACTGCATCATCAAGGACCCACCAAATCCCACTCTCTTTCCTTGTCTCTCTCATGCATAGTAAAAGTGAGTGCGTGTTTATTGTCCCTCTCTTCTCTATGTGCTGTGCATTGGGCATATAAGGGCTTTTTCTGCATTTTACCTTTACCTTTGGAGGCCCAAGGACGACTCCACCAACCAACTTCATTGTATTTCGGAATTACCATTTTGGACTGCCCCTATTCACAGGTTCCCCAGGGAAGCCAAACTCATCTACCTACAGCCCCTCCCCACATTGTCTTTCTCCTTCTAAGCAGCTCCATCCCTTCTCTTTCTTTTAACTGCTTTCCATAGGGCTCTGTTGTAAGTAGATGTTACTGATAAAATACCACCACCCCGGTATTGTTTAAGAGTGAGTGGGTTAGTATAGTGAGCCCCAGTTCAAAGCTCATTTTGGTTCTTGAGCACTTCTAAGTAAGCACCTTCATTCTTGCCTTTGTCATCCTTTTACCGCCAAACTACACAGGCATAATTTTAGCTTCCATACTGAACCCCTGTACAAAATTGCTTCCCCCCCACATCTTGTGAGCATATTATGCATGTTTTTTTTAAAAAGCCCTGCTGGTAACAGGAGTGGCTTTTTAGTACAATGTAACTGAAATTTAAAAAAGTTACACTATGCACATACTGCTCACCTGATTGTTTAGATCAGAGATGGCCTCTATTCCTAAGAGCCATTCATTAAGCGTCCTTTATTGCAGTAGTGGTCCAAGAACTGTCAGACAGTGGTCTGAACACACACAATCAATACCCTTCCAGAGATCAATAAAAAAAATCTGCATCTGGATGCTTTGTAACAAGAGTGCGCACATGCTTGGGCAATACAAGCTGATCAGTTGGAGCCAGAAATGAAAAAGGTCTCCTCGAGATGCAAGACTGGTCATGGCCACTGTCATGGCCCCAAACTGTCACTGGGGCCATAGGTAGGAAGACCTGTAACACATACAACTTGCTAGGAATCAGCCAGGGCTCTGAGCTGCAGCAAATCCAAACCACTAACAATCACCTGTAACTTTGATTCTTATGACAGACTTCTGAACATGTTGCGGATTTCAGTTTTCGAACAGAAATCAACTCTAGTACATCAGAGGAGTTTGTATATTGCCCACTGTTGGCATTTAGAGTATGCCATTGTAGTTTAGAGAAGTGGTTCCCAAACGTTTTAGCTTTGGGACCCACCTAAAGAAATGTTTCACTTTACCTGATGCTCCAACCTCTGTGGCTGTAATGATGATTGGGCAGCAGTGCTCTCCCCAAGTAACAAGTTGTTTAACCTTTGATGCACAAAGCCTCATCTGCCTTGTCACGACCCACCAAAAATTGGGTTGTGACCCGGTCACCACCAACAGCTTGGGAACTGTTGCTCTAGAGCACTAAAATAACAAGGGTATGGAAGCAAAAAATAGACTTTATACTATTACTGCTTGCACTTAAGATATCAGACTGTGTGGGTCAACCCCTGACATGACATTCAAGTTTCAAAGAGCTATGATACAAGTTAGGCATTAAAACGCAAAAGAAAACGTTTATTTTGAAGTATATAAAACAGCATCTCTCTGCACAGGAAGATCCTAAATAATAATTAAAAAGATGCTTTAAAGTGCCTTACCAGGCCATTGGTATGATTACACATGTCCCATAAAGGAATCAGAGCTAAGGTAACCCGGGAACCGTCTTCAGCAGGAATCTGGTTTTGTCGTGTCATAACAGAGGAAACTGCCCATCTAACAAGCAGCAAAAACAAAACAAAAATCAATTTAGTGAGATTTAATTCAGACTATAGTGTTTATAACCATTTTCACCAACAGGAGACAATATTCAGCTCTTACCTTTACTGTGCATCAATTTTACCAGAAATTTATATTGTACATTATTAATGTCATCCACTAGAAGAATCTGATTTTTTTTTAAGTTACTCTGACAACCTGAAAGCAATGAGGTAACTTTTTATTTTTTAACCAGCAAAATCAAATACTGCCCCATTTTGGTCAATGCATGGATTCAATGTGACAACTGTATAGCACAGCTTGATTTAAAAAAAGAAAAATGATGATAAAGTCATAGGAAGCCAATTTGGATGTAAGAAAGACTTCTGTATATTAATGTTATTTTTGCTATTCATGCCCTTGTATATTGCAAGAACTCTATTATGACATTTTCAGGACTATCAAACCGCAACAGCTAGACATATAGATACAGAGACCAATTTAAAGGGACAATGAGAAGGAATGCATTTTAATACAATACAATTTTAGAAGCAACCATAAACTAATGCTAATTGACTAATGCTAATTGACTAGTTATAAAACTTTGTCTGAAGTTTAAAACCTGGATGATTTGTATAATTATACTGCATGATCTTTAACACAAGTGCTGTGTTTGGACCAGGGACTCATGATTAATAACTTGATTATTTTCTTGGGGAACACTTGAAATCTTAACAACCTACTTTCATAAAGCAGGAAACCAACCTGTAATCATCATAAGTGAAAGAATCCTTTAATGGCAGTTTGCTGGCATTAGGATGGGTCTGAGAAATAGAAGATTCAGAAGAGAGGTGAAAAGGGAAGGAAAAAAAAACAGAAATCAGTCAGCAGAATTTCATTATTTAGCTGCCTAACAGATCCTAACAAGAGCCAAATGAAGCAGGAGGCGTCCAGCCGCGCTACAGAGGGATCATCATGCTATTATGCTCTCATACATCACTGTCAACTTAATTTGTTGTGCCCAGCAGCCGCCATAAATCTGTTTCTTCATATTTCAAAGACTGGAACCCACAGACAACACACACATACACAAAATGAATTTAAGGTAGACTCACATCTTCATGCAACACAGGAAAACTTGACTGAAAAGGGGAGGTTTCCCCATTTTTGTCTTTCCCCATCCTGGTATGTTTAGTCTCTATCTAGTTTACAATTGCTAGGCAAATATACTCTATTCTATTCTAGGCAAATATGCTCTTTCCCTTTATGTGCGTGCATCCAAAAAAAGATGTGTTCGTCCCCCTCCCTCTGCCAGAGGTAACACATATTTCAGGAATCACAATGTTGAGGCAGTTACGGTGACATGCGCAAGTTCCACAGACTGTGCCAGGACTGCTCCCGAACAAAACTAATGAGGCAATTTGAGAGGGCGAGGAAAATGACCTTTATTATTATAAGGAAATAAATGATTTAAAAGAAGGTTTAAATACATAGAACTTGCTCCTCATTTCTGATCAACTGACTTCATCTACTTTAGGGCCATTTGTCTCATGCATCATAGATTTTTTAAAAAAAAATGCTTTGAAAAAACTTTAACCCTCTTAGAAGATTGAGAGCCATTAACAGTATCATTTTAATTTCAATTACAGTTGAACGGACAGGTTTCAGTAAATGATCAAATGAACGGTTATTTCTAATGGCACAAGTGAGTTTTGTTTGGATGTATCTTTGCAACATTGTTAATGCAAGGAGCTCTGTGTAGTGTGTGGGGGTTTTTTTTTGTTTTGTTTTTTACTCTTGATGCATTAGCATCACAAGTGCATGGTAATTTATCATCTCTCACAGTAATGTACTTGCTGGCACTGTGTGCAGGACAGTAGGAGATGAGGTAAAAGTGGCTCAAACCGTAAATCAATTAGAAAACAAAAGCTTGTGCTCAGTGCACAATTTTAGGCAAATTATATATTACAAAAGGCTGCCAATTGGGTGTTATGTCCCAGGTGTCTGCTCTCTCCAACCCCTTAAATTAGCCTTGTGGAAGGACTAGCTTTGAAAACCATGGTTTATTAGACTAATAAACAACAATTTGGTTTCTATGAAAAATTTCATTTCGTATTTCTTTATTCTGGTTGGGCATTTTTAAAACAATTTGTGTTAAAGCTCAGTGCTATTGTACAAACAACATCTTTCAATATAGTGCCACAGAAGTGGCATTTGAAGAGAGATGTTATCACTGGCTACACTGTAAATGAGAAAACATGTTTTTTTTTAAATCAAAGCCAGAATAGAATTTGGACAGAATATACGAAGAATTAGATTTCTGTTGTATGAAAAAATTACCATATAAATTTAGAGTAACCTTTGGGACAAGTAAACAATGCATACGGTTTGTTTCTGGTAAAAGTTGACTTATCTGTGAACAACTTCCTTTTCATGTTTAATTACTTATTGTCAATGCTTAGATATTTGCATTTAAATTATGAAATACATCCTTAGAAAGACATTCTTACATACAAGCTGTTTTAGGAAAAAGGACGGAGACATCATAAAACATGATGTGCTTACACTGCATGATGTGCTTACACATGATGCTTGCACAATGGTAAACTGTTAGTGTATTTAATTTTTGTGTAACAATTTGTCTAAGAAAGGACTCTTCCCAGTCATATAGGCAGTTAAGATTTCTCTGTAACAAAAATGGCTAGCATGGCTCTGCCTCCACCTACTGGTGATGGAGTAGAATACATACAACACGCAAGATAGCCTTAGAGATTCTTTAAAAATATACACAAGTTTTCCTGATTTAGTTAAGAGAATAATCCATACGATTCCATTACAGATTGAAAAGACGGTGACCTTTTAATATACGACAGTACACACAACACTGTTATTTAACAATGAATTTATGAGCCACCTTCCCCATAAAAAGCTGGCCAAAATGGGTAACAAAGTTAACCAAACAAATATAGCCAAGAAAAATATCATTCAAAATCCTTGGTACGAGTACATAAATTTTAACCTCATGATGGAAAGAAGCAAAAACACTTCCTTGGGAAAACCATTCCACAGAATATTTACCACCAATGAAAAAAATTATGCTTTACACTTCAGAAGTCCATTACTCCTTCATTTATGAAGGAGACATAGAACAGGGTTTCACCAGACAGTCTTGAGACAACAGGATTTCTACAGAAGGAATTCTTCAGGTAATCTGAACCCAAGCCATAATCTGCTGAATAGCAACCAGTACAAATATACGCATGTATAGTCTCATACCCAGTATGAGTGAAGGCCGAAGATCCATCAATTTTCCAAAGCAAACATTTTTAATATAGAAAATATGCATTAATGACAAATTAAAAACATTCATATCACTGCCTCATCCATATCGCCTGCTTATGTGAATGTCTTGAAATGGATCACTTGCTAAATGACAAAATAATAAATCTTACTGATGAAGAATTGAAACATGGGGTTATATCTTAGAAAAGCATACATGGCTCTGGTCCAACCTTCTGGATCAATCAAAACTCATGCTTTCTAGCTTTATATGTAGGCTTTTTCTACAGACCAAGCTGCATAATGAACTTGCTTCACTGCTCTTTAGTTATCCTTAGGCTTTTAATACCATCATTTTCTATTTTCCTATGCCTTACAATGACAATGCGACAAACTACAGAAGTACATGGTGTGAAAGAAGGGAGCAGATTCTGACTTTAACACTGAAATGCTCATGGGAAAAGGTGACATTAGATGATGACAGAAAGATGATGTAACTTTCTGTCAAAGTTATCCTCTATGAGCATTCTTCCATGACAGAAGACTTGGAAATCTGCTGTTTCATACATTCAGAGTTTTTCGTTTTGTTCAGCTGTGGTGTTGATCCAAAAATAGAATGAAAAAAAGATAAATATGTACACACTTGGAGTCTAAAACCATTGGCGTTTAATAAAGTGCTAAATAGCATATATCATAAGATGGTCAGTGAAGATTCCACAGCTTTATACAATATTTCTGAAAGCCATCTGCACCTTTCACAACAGTTGTTTGCAGAATAAATCCTTTTGCAACACTCTTGTTTCGCAACACATTTACAGAAATTAAGCATTTTTCCGATAGTGAGACCTTAGGAAGTACCATTGAATTATACTACCAAATAATGTAGCCTCACAGCAGAGGACACACTTTACAGAACTGAGTTATAAAGAAGCTAATTAAAGTATTTCTGAGAATACTATCTAGTGTTTTATGTTAGCATATTTCAGCTGAAGTGACCATGTGAAGAATATTCTGATTAAAAAATTGATTTAGCATGTAGCTTCTCTTTACAGCCCCTTGGTAAAAATGAAATCTCCCTAACAAACACTTAATAAAACCTGTCAATATATCTAGAAAGAAAAATGACACAAATGCATTAAGTATTAAATACCCTTGGAAAAAGTCACATATTCCATGAATTTTTGATGCACTATCTTGACATTAATGTAAAACCTTGATATTTATAATTGACAGATATTTAATAAAGTATAGAATATAGCTGCTGCATAGCATGCAAATTTTTCAGGTTGATCAAAAAGAGATAGACATATATTCAAACGAAGCAACCCATGATAAATGGCAAAAATGAGATTCTTAAGTTCATGCACCCTTAGCATTAAAAAACAATATTTATACTCACCTTTATTTCTTATTCAATTGTGTATTTAACTTTCAAAAAAAATGGGGAAACTTAAAATTAACAACAAATATTTAATTAAAAAGCAGGCGCAGCCATTTTAATGAACTAGTGATGACTACTGAAATAGATGTTTGGAACAAAAAAAGCCTTAAGGATGGACAGGAAAGAAAGCGTAATGAGATAGTGAAGATGGTGGAACAAAACATCATTTGAGAACTACAACAGCACTTCAGAAAAGAAACTCCTGCTTTGCCACTCATCTGAACATAAGAATGTAATAATTGATCCAGATTAAAACAAAACACTAACATATAGCAGGATAATTCCACAACTAACTTCCTGAAAAGTCCTCATACAACTTTGGAAATGCCATTATCTCCTATTCTTCTGATGACAGGTTGGCTCAGAAGCACCAACAAACCATGTTTGCTGGATTGCGAATATAGTAGGAACAAGCTCCAAGCCTGTGAATTTCCTCCACACCTCTGGGAAAACAACAAAATCTTAGTTAAAGCACAAATTCACATGTCATCTAAATCTGGGAAGCAATGAAATCTCACTTTCATATCCTGGTTTGTAAACCACAGTGAAACTATAACGCCCAGAGAACTCAATGAGCTGTGCTTTTACTAACCAAGACTTCTGTTGGAGGAAGTGCATAGGTTTAGAACTCATGCCTCAGTTTGCTGAACTATCTGAATTGGCCCAATTAGACTCTCGATCTTAATTATTCTCATTTTACATATGAACTTTTGCAGAGAATAATGTTTTTAAAAACTGCAGCATGAATAAAAATTAAATACAACTACATTTAAGACCAAGGCGGTCCTTAAAGTTTTCCATGCAAGGCATAAAGTAATCACAATGTTCCTTCCACCTGACTGATGACATTGCAGAACTACGGTTGAGTACATTTCTGCATTACTAGTTTGTACATGCAGCTATGACATTTGTCTGGTTAACGTAAACTTCCCAACTGCATGCTACAGAATAGTTCATCTACTTGCTGGCTACCAGACAGAGGGTTTCCAAAGGCTACCTCTTCTGGTGAGCTACAAACTGCCTAGCACTGTGAAGGAAGTTCAAACGTTAACTTCTTTTCGAACACAATTGGAATCCTGAAGTAACACTGATTGATAATCTTTTCTTCATATTACCCCAATGTAGATTATAGTTAAGACCCCTGGGACAGACAAAAAAAAAGAGAGGACTTTGAGGTAGAAGCTTAGACTTCAGCTTTAAGTTGCACACAGTTGAGCATAGAGCAAGGCTTTCTTTTCCTTTGACCAAGCGCAATGCTTTTCTGCCTCATTCTCAGTGCAGTCTTCCCTTTATCCTGAGATGTCTTTCCTAGTCCCATAAATGTTATTTGGGGAGTAGAATGGGGAAATAAAGAAGAGATCTCATTGTCAGTCAAGCTGAATGATATGTGCTGGTTTCAAGTCAAGGTACACAAAAGGGAAGTACACAACAGGCCATGGCCTGTTGTAGGAAGATCTGTCATCACATGTTAGCTTTTATCTTCCTTTCCCGTGAAACAGCTACAAGAGAACTTCTCTGGGCAGAACCCACCACTATTCCTAAACTAAGCAAAATAAGAATAATTCAAAGAATTGGACTGCCACAGTTAAAACTGATCAACTCCAGAATTTTGACTTTAAAAGGCCCTCAATTAATAGGGAATTTTATAGTATTAATATGAGTATTAATAAAATGAATATGAGTATTAATAAAAACTATAAGATGACACAAGCACCACCTTTGAAGGATTATCCCCTTCCTATGCACATAAGAGAGAATGCTGCTTCAAAGATGCTGTCTGCTACAATATATACACATAGTCCTTGGCATAACCTCACAGAATACTGTCCTGAACACTGAATACTGAATACTGTCTCTTCTTTGACATTTTCAGTTCCCTCTTTTAAAAAAGCAAAACAAAAAAAACCTCATAGAATTTACTTATGGAAATACAAAGGAATACATATAGGCATTTTTCTATTCCACTGCCTCAGCACTGAGAGTTCTGGCCTGAGTGCAAAGGCCAAAAGGTGAGTAACAAGAACACATTACTTATTTTTAAATATTTTTAAAATCACTTAATAACATAGCTAACTTAAATGTAGATGACCAAACAAGCTAACTCAAAAATGTAATTTATCCAAAGCAGCCTAGTGTCAAACTTGCACCAGCCAACTCAATGCCTTTCAAGTAGATTTCATCACAGTCCTTCTCTTCCAACTGCAATTCTTGTCAACTTGAATTATGTAGCAAAGTACACTTAAAAGATGTACCCTTAGGTAACAAACATAGCTTTCTGGGGCAAGCAAGATTAATCACATGGAAGGACCAATATCCATTAGGCCAACTGTAGGGAAAAATAATTGGATACACATTCTAATAGCTCAACAGTATTTACTACATCTATATCAATTTTCTAGCTTGCCTTAAACAAAAGGAATCATTTGGCCAAAGTCAGACGCTTAAAAGATGCGTTAACTAATTTTAACAGGTAAACCAAGCATGGATTTATATACAGCAACTCCTGCTTAAATTAACCATATTTGAGGGTGCTTCAGTTGGATTGAGCCCACAAGGTAGAAAACTCAAAAAACAAATTTTAATAAATTGAGAAAGAGAAGCTACAGAGATTGGTATCTTCCCCCACATCACACATTTCCATTGGTGTGTCCCACTGTGTCTTGAATCATCAGAGGAATTTTCTTCATATACACACACAAGCTTTAGCAATGATACCAACAGCCTGATTCTATGCATATTTATGGAGAAGTAAATCTTAGCGAATTCAATAGTGTTGACTCATGTAACTGTGTACAAGATGTACCCAAAGAAATAAAGTTAATTCAGTTGTGAGAACTAGTATAAAACATTACAAATTAAAGGGGTGGGTGAGTAGAAAGACTATAGTGAATAAATGCAGTGACAACACGTATGTTCTTGGAGATCTTGATGCCTCCCCTCCTGGGGGAAGGGGGGGGGAAGAACATGATTGATTTAGAAACCTAATCCAGTACTCTTCAGTTTCTACTTTCCTACGTGTAGGAAGTTTTTTCCCCCTCTTTTTAAACAAATATGAGAGCAGTTCAATCATATAAACACCATCTCCTCTTGCACCTCATTATCTGGTGGGTGGGTGCGAAAGAGAAAGAAAATTAGGCCTCCATGCTGACCATTGACAAGGCAGAATATTGCACATACAAGGGCTGTTCACAGCCTTTCAGGCTTTAAATAACAGAGCTGTACCTGTGGATAAAAAGATAACCAGTAGCATTCAGTGAGTTGTATTCCTGCAAGCTACCTTTCCTACTGAAGCCTCTGAGAAGTTGCTACAGAAGATCAGGGGACTCTTAACAACAGCACAGGAAGTGGCACAGGGGAAGGGGGAGTAAGTGACTTCATTGACTTCTACTTGATCCACTTGTTTCTCTCTGGCTGCCTATGTTGCAACCCATGCCACTGCCGAGACTCCCTGACCTTCAACATGGACTTTTCAGGTTTGGGGTAGGGAAAGAGGCTGCGGTTTGCACAATGTTCTGGATGCTATCAAACACCAGAGATCAGCAATCATACTACAAATAAAGGAGAACACATTTACATATGGTTCACAATATATTCCATAATACAATCGCCACTACAAGCTTTACAATGTACATTTTATTTTAACAGCCAAACTGTTCAAGTAATTTTTAGGCACTAGTTGATATGCCTTTGAGATGGTCACACTTAGTAGTTTTTAGTGAAAATAAAAGCTGTTTTTACTGGAGTACTTTAAATAAAAGTTCCTAAAATGGTTGCCATGTTAGCAGTATCAACTTCAGATGCCCCTTTACTTGCAAACAACAGTGCATACAAGCGAGTAATATGTTAGATCTTTGAAATGACTTATTGCTTTGGATAACACAACAGTATTGGGCAGCACTCACATATATGTGAAATGGAGTGTGGCAAAATGTATGCTTGAGTGTTATTGTAATGAACACAGAAACAGGCATTTTAAGTTCCACTTAGTAACATTCTAGCCTTCTATAACCACGATGCATCACATACACACTAAAAGTGTAGGAGATAATCCATTTTCTAATTTAGTTAAATTACTAATTTCCACAAAGATAAGTCCCTCAAATAGTTTAACAGTGCTTAGAATATATATCTCCTTTGAGGATTTCACTCCAGATACATAAGCTTTCTGCTGTGCTTTGATTTTATTGAACACTCATAACCGCAGTTACATCAAGGAAAAAAGAAGTATTAAATCCTAACAATAAGGCCTATATATCTGTGAAAAAGTATGATTAACCACTGAGGCCTGGAGTCCCAGAACACAGATAACATCCCTGGAGATGGAGTCAGTGAAACTTGATCTGAGGGAAATAAGTGGTAGTACTGTTATAGCTGCTGCTGCTCATCTGAATGCGTGGCCAGGAGAGGGGTTAGAAACCTCATCTTTTAAAAGAAAAGTCTCCACAGACCTTTGTATTTTCTAGCCAACAGAATATTCCTCCCAAGTGTGGCTTAAAAATGTGCAGAAACAATTTCATCTAATATTGGCATATATGGTTTTGAAGCACAGTGTTTTCAGACAGAGTGTTTGGGGAGACCATTTTAATGGGATCGTAAGCCATTCAGAAGAGCAGAAATAAATTAAAAGTAGTTACGCTGGCAAGAAAGGTCCAAAATACAGAAGATAACTGTTTCCCAAATGAGATGTTTTATGATTTTCAAAATGGAAAGTTCTCACTTAGTCTCCCAATTTTCCTACTGTTACAGGAAAAAAAAGCAGTCTTGAGAAATAGAAACAGATTCACCATTTCATATTAGTATCCAAATCCTGAACTACACAATGAGGAATCCTCATTCTCATCCTGAATACAGACTCAATTGGAAAACCTTGCAAAGTGGGTTTTGGCAGGGGATGATGTATGTGCATTTTGCCGAGAAATGTGAGCATTCACAAAAATAAGTTGAATCCCAGTTTGGACAATCTCTTCTGCATGGTAATGGGAATTACCTTCACAGTCAGGGAATAAGAGGGCAGGTCCTCTTATGGATTCAGAATTGGTTGAGGGCCAGGAAACAGAGAATGGGGGGTCAATGGGAAATTTTCACAATGGAGAGAGGTGAAAAGCAGAGTGCCCCAGGGATCTGTCTTGGGGCCGGTGCTTTTCAACTTGTTCATAAATGACCTGGAGATTGGCATACGTAGTGAGATGGCCAAGTCTGCGGATGACACAAAACTTTTCCGGGTAGTGAAAACCAGAAGGGATTGTGAAGAGCTCCAGAAGGACCTCTCCAACTTGGAGGAATGGGTAGCAAAATGGCAGATGCGTTTCAACATAGACAAGTGTAAAGTGATGCACATTGGGCCAAAAAATCAAAACTTCACCTATAGGCTAATGGGTTCTGAGCTGTCTGTGACAGCTCAGGAGAGAGATCTTGGGGTACTGGTGGACAACTCGAAGGTGTTGACCCAGTGTGCAGTGGAGAAGGCCAATTCTATGCCTGGGGTAATTAAAAAAGATTGAGAATAGAACGGCCAACATTATTATGCCATTGTACAAATCGATAGTGAGGCCACATCTGGAGTACTGCGTATAGTTCTGGTCGCCCAATCTTACAAAGGACATAGAAAACTAGAAAAGGTGCAGAAGAGAGCAATGAAAATGATTACTGGACTGGGGCACCTCCCTTATGAGGAAAGGCTGCAGCGTTTGGGGCTCTTCAGACTAGAAAAAAGACATCTGAGGGGGACATGATTGAGACGTACAAAATTATGCATGTGATAGCTAGAGTGGATAAAGGGAAGCTCTTTTCCCTTTCCCACAACACCAGGATCAGGGGACACTCACGAAAATTGAATGTTGGGAGAGTTAGAAAGGATAAAAGGAAATAGATTTTACCCAGCGGGTAATTAATCTCTGGAACTCCATACCACAGGAAGTGGTGATGGCATTTGCCCTAGGTGCTTTTAAAAGGGGATTGGACAGATATCTGAAGGAAAAGTCCATCATAGGCTACAGGCCATGATGCGTGGTTATGTTAGAAGTATCTTGGAATGCCAGATGCAGGGGAGTGGCAATGGGATGCAGATATCTTGTTGTCTTGTGTGCTCCCTGAGGCACCTGGTGGGCTACTGTGAGATACAGGAAGATGGACTAGATGGGCCTTTGACCTGATCCAGTGGGGCTCTTCTTATGTTCTTAGGAATGAGAAGGAAGTGTGGAAGCTTGAGACCCACTCCCTATCTCACTTCACAGAAATGGATGGAGTAGAAAGAATAGTTTGAAAATGGACACATTTGATGTCCCACATATCTCAAAGAGAAAAATTCAGCATGCGAATTGAAACTTAGAAAATGAATTGAAAACTTAGATTTATGATCACTGGTATAATGATAATGACTTTCACAGTCCCCGTGGTCATTGTAAGTGGAACCTCTACTACTTGATTCTCCTTCAACCCCAAATCACCTTTGCCCCACACCTTTGCCCTATGTCAGCACTTCCCAGACTTATTTGGCTTGTGATGCCTCCCATGCAGATGCAATGCACAACTGCCGGAAGTAACTAGAGATAACGTCATCACCAGTTACTTCTGGGTTGGGAGGCCAGATGCAATGCTACGAACAGCGATAAAAGGCTCAGGGTGGGTGGGTGCACTATTTCAAGCATGTAAAATCCATGTGGGAGCTCTGCCAGCCAAGCCTCCAACCACTGTTTGTAGCATTGCTTCAGGGTGACACTACAGCATCAGGGCAACCCATGCTGGAAAGCAGGTATCCTGGGCCACCCCTGGAAGCTGTACCACACCAACTGGAGAACTCTGCCTCCTGTCATTTTTAGTCAGTTGGAAGACTCTGCATCTTTCTTTCATTTGTTCTTGCCTGTAACTTCGATAAATTTGTGTCTGCTATCTTTTTCAATGCCTCAAGAACCACTCACTCTAAAAAGTGCCATTCTTTGCCCACAGACAAAAAAAGTGCTGAGCTCTGTAAATCTAGTTGGATTCTTTGGCGGAGGATGTAGGGGGTGGAGAAGCAGAAGAAGCAAAGCAGGCACACACACACACCACCTTTCTGTCTTCAGCCATGTTTTGAAAGATGACTCATGTTTACTCATGAAAGATGAGTAAAGTTTTGGTGTGCTTTATGCACACTTTATAGCAAGGAATAGATGATTATTCAAATCTTGCTTCGATTTTCAGATGGTCATTTGCTTAAGCACACCTATATTGGTCCCTAGAGGAGTGTTGCTTGTTTTCGCCTTTACGCTGTGGACTCTTATTCTGCTGGACTGGCCATCGCGTTCCAACATGCTTCCACTCCTAAACTCTACCCTGTCCTTGTCTGGCTGCTCTAGAACATCCCCACTCTCCTCCCATAGGGATGAATAGTCCCAAATTTTGTGCAGGCACTGGAGGTCTGCCAGTTCCCTTCATGAAGAGTCATCTTTCAAAACATGGCTGAAGGTAGGAGGATAGGTGTGATTTACCTTGTTTTAAGACTTATTGTGACTATTTTGAGAGTATTAAAAATACACATCACAGATGCTAACAGATTAATGGCAAGTTTGTTACAATTCACTACAAAAAAAATCATGTCTGAGACCACACCGTCTCTTATGTATCCAATCTCCAGAGAAAGATGCTCATTATGAAGCCCTTTAGCAAAACAAATAATCATTGCATCAAAAAGTAGACAGACACTGTGAACCTAATTGAAGGCGAGTAGAAAGTCCATGTCGTCGTTATGGCTCCAAAGATCTATGGGGGAAAGACTAGTTCCCTCAACTGGTACTACTGAACCCTAAAATAAAGACAATGTGCCTGATGGACATGAATGATATCAGATAGGCATGCATGCATATGATGGTGTTGCCTTGCCCAAGACCAATGAAACATTTATTAGATTTTTGAAATCGTGAAATAGTTCATGCCTACAATAAATTCCCTAAACTGACCTCTGTTTCTAGGATTCAATTCAAATACCAAAAGCTATCTGAATTTACTATGGAATAGTTTTCTAGAGTAATATTGCCGGCAATAATACAACTTCAAATGACTTATTATATGTTGAAATATATTTTCTAGAACAATAAATTTAAAATCTCAATCATTCCCATTTTCCTCTGTCTTACTTCCCAATCTGGCTTGGTAAGTACTGCTGTGTGTTTTATGGCCTACGACAGCGGCCCCCAATCTGTGAGGTGCAGCTCCCAGGGGCAGCGTGATGAAGGGACAGGGCAGGATGCCCACCACCCAGCATGGAGACTAAGCCACTTCAAACAGCGGCAGGAGCTTCGGTGTAGCGGGCAGAGAGCCAGCACACAGAGAACGCCTGCTAGGAAAAGCCCCCCTGCGCTTCTCACCACTGTTTGAAGCAGCCACAACACAATGTATCTGAGCCTAGAAATAACTGGCAATGATGTCATTGCCAATCACTTCCGGGAGCTGCACGCCACTGCTGGAGCGTAAGCCAGTAAATTCAGGAAGTGTTGAGCTAAGGCCATAACTATGTGTGATCTGTACAGCAATTCTTTGGAGAAGACTATGTATGCACCCATGTGCAGCTAGGAAAAAAGTAAGAAAATCACTGAACATTCCTTTACAAAGGCAACCTAAAGTATCTACAAAGAGCAAGGAATCTCTCTCTACACACTATGGCTCCCTCTTGTGCATATCACACCACATTTCAGTGCAAAGAACTCAGAATTATGCAATGAATATTTGGGTGCTGTCTGCAGTACACATTCATTGCCTATAAAGTGCCTACAATGCTAGATGCATTTAGCATATCCAAATGGCGCACAACATTTTATACCACAAAACGGAAAAGCTTCCTGAAGTACGTACAAGATGGCACTATTTTCTGCCTTTCTTGAAGTACTCTTAGTCATCCTCCTTATTTACACCTTAGGTATCAAATGTCAATTTAAATGGTGTCAGTGTGGGTCTTTGCCTGCTGAAGGAATTGTTTTGGCAACTGAACATTGCACCTGCTTTTAGCTGTCAAACCAGACTAATATTCAGCTGGCAACTGCTGTGAAAGTAGAAGGCTCCTTGGTTTTCATGTGCATTCAAACTAGTTATAGCAAGAAAAGCTCAGAACTGCCTTCTTGCAATCAGCTCTGAAAGAACTGAACAGGCATGAGCCCTCTGCATTTAATGGGCCTTATGCCTAAGCAGACATGCATTGGATTGCGCTGTAAAAATATTTTTGTCAGCCACCATTAAAGCATAAAAATAATTCAAATACTACCAGTCAATGCCTCTAAATCAAGTTATCTGTTAAGAAAAACCACAAAGCTAGTGTACACAAACATGAGTGAACAGACTATCGACACTCGATTCAAATCTCAGTTTAGCTATGGAATTTTAGGCAACCTTGGACCTGCCATTGTATCTCACCCTAACCAACTACACAGATTACTGAATGATTAAAAGTGAGAAGTAAAGTGGAAAATAAACACACCACCCATAACTCTTTAGATGAACACAGAAATACAAATGTAATAAATAGGCAAATACACACACACACACACACACACACACACACTTTTCTCAATTCCCAACTGGATATGGCATGATTCATGAGTCTGTAACTAACAGCCCAATCGTATCAAGCTGTTATGCCAGCAGAACATGCCTTCTAGCAGTCGCAAACGCCCACTGGAGGGCAGGAGGAGGGCAGGTTTTGGTGGCAGTCGTGCCTGCCAAATCCTAGCCTCCTTCCCAGGCCAATTCACCTGCACGGATCAACATGGACTTGCTGCAGGTCTGTCATTGGTGCAGGTCCGCGTTGATCCATGGTGGTTGCTGGGGCTTATCCTGGGACAAGGGACCAACCTACCCTGAGGCGGCCTCCAGAGCCCATAAGCCCTTCACAGGCTACAGCAGTAGCCATGTTGGTGCTGCTCACTACAGCATGAAGAGTTGGGATATAAATCTGATCTGGGTGGATTAAGTAGGTGGGAGGGTCATTTACAATGCAGTGGCAGGTAGATTAAATGAACATATGAGGTGTTGCATGTGAGCTGAAATCCATAGTATGCCGTAAATTAAGTAGCCCCAGTTTACGCAAGGTGCAGTCTATGGCTGCATACATCCCGATTTTGATGCAATATGCATTTTTAAAAGTCCCTCTTGCACACACATCCACCTACACCTTACTGTTCCTCTAAAGTACATCACTTGCTTGGGAATACTAGCAAGTTGATGATCACACTTGTCTACTTTTAAATGTTAGTAATACACATACATTATAATCTAGACCAGCTACCACTGGGCAGCAGAAACCTGATCAGCTGGAAAATGGAGCAGCAGCGTGACAGAACAGCCCACACCACTCACAACAGGGAAGGCTTACCCCATATGCCAGAACTGGCCCCCAGGCCAAAGTTTCGAGGACCCTGATCTAGACCAGTGGTTCTCAAACTTTTCAGACTGGGGCCCACTTTTTAGAATGGCGCTCATGTCAGGACCCACTGGAAATGATGTCATTAACTTGGAAGTGCTGTCGTAAGTGGAAACAACATCATCAAGCAGGATGTTCCATCACTGTGACATAATGACACTCCTGGAATGCAAACTGGTATTCTTGGACTGTAGCAATTGCATAGTAAAAGCACTGAACTAAAAACATTTTTTTAAAAAAAAAAACTCACATGAACTGTTAACACTCACAAAAGGAATATTATATTATATAGCAAGAGAAAGGTCTGCAGCTTCCAAGATGGCTGCTCTCAGCTTTCCACGACTCATCTGACATCAAGTCGCAACCCACCAAGTGGGTCCCAACCTCCAGTTTGAGAAACATGATCTAGACATCTCAATCAGTGGTATGCTTTAGTAGCTTTGTACTAGAATGACATATGGCAGCCATGAAAATTGGTTAAAACAACATTAGAGGCTGAGCACTGCCACTTTTTTAATGGTGGATCGTATCTGTGATATTGGTATCTCATTAATGTAGCACCTTCTGAATTTTCCAACCCATCATCATTCTATTATTCTGGATTTGCTGAGACATAGACAATTAAAAATACCCAACTAATAAATACCATCTAGTGGTACTACTGCAACACTGAAGTAACCTCGATTCCTGTAACAGAGAAACAAGATGGTCTCTGTAAAAACATGATGCTTGAAATGAAAGTGACTACGGTGTACTCAGGAGATATCCATTAATACTATGGAAACGTAGTACTGATATTTTTCATATCCTCTAAAAAAAAATCTCATGTAGCTTTAAAGGCAAACTGGGACTATTTTATCTAGCCTACATTTCACAGTGTTTTTATGACAACATTAGGTACAGAACTTTCATTTTAAAATATTAAGAAATGTTCTAAATAATTGTAAATAGGCTTTACAATTCAATAAAGTCAGCCAGGAAGTAGATTATGTTTCAACAGAGATTTTGCCCATTAAACAGAGATGGTTAAAACATGTTGCAGGGTGCCACCCAACTTCACAGTAGAGACATTCTTTGCAATAAAGAATTGATGGAAAGTGAATAGCTATCTAGGAAAGCGTCTTTGCTTCATTTTTTAGGAGTCACAAAATGATATCTGATAGCACATTCTGCAGTGCACTTTACTTGAATACCATTTGCTTTCTTGTGTTAGCAACATGAAGCCTTGATTACTCATAGACAGCTACTTTACAGTAGTTACTCTGAAAAGCTTTAAAATGCTAAACACTACACAGGGAAGAAATGGCGAGAAGATAGGAGCACTCTGAGAAGACTGAACAGCAATTAACAGTACATGGTACTATGGCAACAAGAGGCTAATACCATTTTTGGCTGTGAAAATGGACTTTTATTTCCTTCCTTGCTTGCTTTGTCCTGCCCCAAACTGTCCAAGTGCCAGTTAGCTTCGTAGGGCTGAAGGGAGAAGGGCACAGGAGTCAATATAACTACCTAGAGGCACTTGGCCCAAAATCATCCCCAGATGCTGTGACTTCACAACCACAACAGCTGTGATGCTTCTGTCCACAAAGTTAGTGTGCAAGACACTGCTAAAAGTCTGCTTTTCTTTAGAAATTCCTATGGCAGAATATCCTTACAGAATAGATTTTCTTGGCAGACTTTGGTGCTTAGGGTTAACTGTAGGCTAATACGTTTCTTCTAAAGTAGAATCTCAAAGACAGGAAGCTTAGCCAAGAACCTAAGAAGAGACATGTATATCTAGAAGAGAACCAGACCCTTAGACTCAATTTGCTCTTTGATGTAACTATTCCCCTCAAGCGTTTGTGCAAAAACCAGAAGTGTGATCCAATCACTGACCGGGGCATCGGAGAAGCCTGCAATGGAGACTGTGGGCCTCCCTGACCCTGCAGGAGGCTAGTGCGTACCCCCTCAGGTACATGTACCATCCCCTGAGTACCTGCAGTGCTGCAATTGCTGCAGCGCCGTCAGGACACCCATTACTGGGCCACTCTCCTTAATGGGGAATTGCCCAGTCCTGGCTCCCAATGGTGGGTTGCAACCCACGACTTTGGGAGACACTGACCAAGAGTAATAATATAATCCAGTAAAGTACAGGTGAAGTCTTTATCCGTGAGGGCTGCATTCCAGAAACCCTTGCAGATACCAAAAAACACATTAAATGAAATCTATTTAAAAAAACAAAGATGTCCCAGTCAGCATTTTGTTTTGAAAACTTATCTTACCATGGCTTAGAGGTTATTAGTATCAATTCATCAAGACCGCTTCACTTCGCCCCGGAGCAAGGTGAAAAAATGCAAAACGAAGTGATTAACTACTCTTCCAGGGCTCCAGAACAGGGGAAGAGGTCTTATCTCAGAGCTAATTGATAGTAATCTGTGAGAATGCCTGCCACTGCGTTGCCATAGTAAGAGAAGCTTTTTTAAAAATGCTGACTACTAATTACAAGAACATGTTTATGTTAAAGGAAGGGCACTTCTTCTGCACTGAGTCAAATCAGAGGACGGGAAATTGCAGATGAGAAGGCTGTACCTGTAGTTCATTTCTGTACAATCCACACTGCTGAATTAGTGCAAACAAACTGACCAGAAGTAGACTGTCAAAAATACAGTATAGAAAAAAATATGTTAATGAAAGATATAACATATTTTATGGGGAATTGGATGGAACCTACAAGTGAAAAGGAAGTAGTCATGTAGTATGGCTTCTGCAGATACACTTGGCACCGTTTCAAATACTACAATGATCATAAGGACTAGATTTTTTTTCTTAAAAATGAACACAGATGCTCATGAAGCTAAGCCAGAAACTATATATAATCTTTTTGCAAAACTGAACAAAAGGAAACTAACACAAGAGTCATTTCATTCATTCTATCAGTATCTTCAGTAGCACTTATAATTCACTGTTGTACTGTCTGGGCAGCTCAACATTCTATCACACCCTAGCACAAAAAACAAATGCAGAATGGAGTTATGAAGATTCTCAATGGCTGGGGTCTCAAGGGGCAGCCCCCCCCCATGCCAATAGTGTTCCTCAATTCATCTCTGTAGTTTTCCGCATAACAGCAAAAGTCTATTCACTTCTGTGCAAAAAAGTAAAGCCCTACACTTGGGCACTGTTGTGATGAGAGCAAATCTGCATTCTACTGTTGACATTGGGAGGGCCTAAGCCTGACTACCAGAGATCACAAAGGAGACGCAATGAGCACTCCGTGGGGAGCATGCAAAGACACAGTGCACTACGACCTTATGTCTGAGCCCTCTGCCTGCATGCACTTTCCTGCTTGATAATGACAAGGATTTTCTACTGTAAGTGAAACTGATGAACTGTAAGACAATAACTGTATTCAGCACTGCTGCAACAAAACAGTAAAAACCTCTCAAAACCACTGAGAACTTTAGACTGCTTAACAAAACACACACACTTTTATTGCCAGTTTTACTTTTCTATAATCTACACATGTTGCTACTTCTCTTGCAAGCTCTTACCTGTATAACTTTGTAGAAATAGGCATACTGTCGAGCAGTGTTTTTATATTGGCTGAAAACATCGTGTATGGCCTGAGTTGACTGAAGATACTGAACTTCATCTTCTTCAAAATAAAGAGGGGTATTGTATTCATTTGGGAGAGTTTGGATGTAAGGCAGCCAGAAAGAATTTGGGTTGCATCGTTCACAAAGAAGATGGAATGCTAATGTGATGTTGCCCATGGCTTGTAGAATTCGGTCTTGAGAATACAAGGACCCTAAAAAAAACCAAACCCATAAAGAAATATTACTCCCTCTGGAATAAAAATCTTAGGTTCACTTTTCCCAAACCATGTGAAGTTTCTAGCACAGATAAACCCACTAATCATTTGCCAATTTGTGAAAATACATTTTCCATCAAAATGCCCTAGGCATATTTGTTTAAAAAAAAAAAAGCTCCACTTACCCAAGACAGAATTTTTAGCTGACTCAACAGTCATCAGCAATTTTCTGGGAACCCAAAGAAAAAGCTCTTCTGCCTAGAAAAGCAACAGAGATGGTCACAATTAAGTATATTTGGTATATGTAGATATATAGTTTTGACTTGCTTACTTCCCACACATGCCATGCATTAAGTTTGCCAAGTGCAATTTGCTTAGGTTAAATAAGTCGTATCATACTTCAGGTAAACTTCTCAGAACAAATTGAGGATTCCCAACAAAAGGAAGAAATACACAGGTGGGCCCATGATATTCACAGATTCGGGACCCATGGATTTTGCAGGTCCCAAACCCATGGGGGAAGGACCCATCTGAACCCTTTGAAGGTGACTGGAGCATAGCTCCAGCTACCTCTGGAAGGTTTTCTCAGGCCATGCACAACAGTTTGTCCTGGACAGACACTAGAGAAAGCAAAGAGATTAGCTATTTATCCCGAGCCACCATGAAAAGTGGCATGGGGATCATCCTCTTGGGCTGTGACAAGGGAGCCACTTTGGTTTGTCACATGAGGAAGGATGAGAAGAAAGGAAGACACTGGGAAATAGGTATCAGGGATAAATAGGTACCACTTTGGTGGGAAGGTAAACGGAGTTCTGTGCGCCTTGGTGTATAGTCATACTGGCCACATGACCATGGAAACTTGTCCTCGAAAAACGCTGGCTCTTCGGCTTAGAAACGGAGATGAGCACTGCCCCCTAGAGTGGGTCACAACTAGACCATTTGGTTGCAGGGAAACCTCTACCTTGTTAAGAGCAGGGGCAGGCAAATATAACCTTCAATGACTGTTAAGTGTGAGCACATGCTGGTTTTTTTGTACTGAAATTCAAATTTTTGTGTGTGACTGAATCTGTGCCATGGTTTACTACAGCTCAGTATGTTGCTCAAACACACCACCATCAACTCCGTGAGGGTGAAAGGGAAGGAAAAAGAAGACAGCAGTATAAAGAACCACCACAGCCACCTTCAGCTTCTGTTGCCTCCTTAAGTGTAGACTGTGCCTGTCCCCTCATCACATCGGCCATAGAAACACCTATTTTATTATTGAATTTCACTACTTCAGCATGTTGATTTTAGTTTGCTTGTACAACTTTTATACCTGCTCTAAACTACCCTAGCAGCCCCCTATAGGGTCAAATCTTAAATAATTCTGTTCTGAGACTGTAATCTCCTATACACAACTGGAGTAAGTAACTAGGGCTTACTTTTGAGTAGATCAGTTTGGGCTTGCATTGTGAGGCATTTGACTGCCGCCTGTACTTCACTGAATTACCCCTTTATTTTATACTTTTAGTACAATAGCAAGTGTAGATTATTTATCTGCTCTGGAAGGCACCCCTCCCTTTAAGACATTGAGGCATTTTATACTGCCTTTTGAGAGGGTAGCTATATTTACCTGCTCCGTTTATTGTCCATTGCCTGGGCAATGGTGTACAGTCATTGGGGGGGGATGCCACCACAGAAATCACCACAGGAAGGCAGATAGGGTAAAAGAAGTTGAACAAGCCAGGTAAGGAGTAGGAGATTTAGGCACCCCCTTTTTATGGTCATCAAGATCTGGTGGTGCTATTGCTAAATGGTAGGCTGGTCCATAGCAGAACATCAACTATCCATAATTGGATTGCAAAAAAAGATGCCAACCTGGCATGTAATCCTCTGAACTGGGAACAGGTGACTTCTCCAACTTGTGCCTACCTTAGTTCTGACATAGCACCAGCACAGATGTAAGTGATGCTGGAGGAAGAAGAGTGATTGTGGTCTCATTTCTCTCACCAGACCCTGTTTGTCCAGTTGAGTTCCAGTTTTGAGCATTTGAATCTAGTGCTAGGCAATCAGCACAGACAAGATTCTGCTGGTATACTACCCACTACAAAGAACAATATCTCTGTCCACGTTGACAGAGCTGATCTTGGACTAGGTGCTGAGGTATCCTGGGGTGCTAAGCCTGGAACACCACCGCATCTTTATGTTCAGAACTGGACATGTGACTAAAAAGTGAAGAAAGCATATACTCTCTGTCAGTGCTTCTGCATCCCATTTACCACACCAGACAGAAAATTGGGGTCTTATGGCAGAGGCTGAAAGCACCATGATTGCAAAAGTTTGCTGAAGCTAAACAAGCTCGGCTCTGGCCAGTGCCTAGATAAGAAACCAACTGGGGAACCCTAAGGATGTTACCTGGCGCTCTCTGGAGGAAAGGCAAGATACAAAGGTAATAAAGTTGGCATTCCAGAGCTGAAAGCACAGAGAGCTATTTAACAAGGACAGCCAAATCAGATTTTTTTTCTCGTCTCTTCAAAAAAAGAAGATGACTATCATGTTCAGAGCTTTTGGAGATGGGAGGATCTTGATAATGCACAAGACATTTTCTGGACCTAGGCCCTGGTTCAGACAAAATCAACAATTAACAATGCATGACAAGTCAGAAAAAAAAAAAACATGCTCTCAAACCCACTATATTGTCATTTTAACCAGGCACAAAGCAGGCTCACAACTGATCAAGTGATCTTTTTGTACTCCTAATGCAGGGGTCAGGGAACCTTTTTACCTTTTACCCCAAAATATATTTAGATACGCCAACGTTACCCCCCCCCCCCGCCAGAACAAAAGAAAAAAATTACATATTGGACCCCATTGCTTTTTATTTGATTAATTAATGAGCTTAATTAATGCTATGTAAATATGAAGTTGTAAAGGGCGGAGCAAAACAAACAAACAAAACAAAACGAAGCCAGCCAGCCAGCGACGGAACCGGAACGGGGGTAACGGATGGTCGCGCTGCCAAGACACAGCCGGGCATGCATATTCATATGCATGCCCGACTGTGTCTCGACAGTGCGACCATCCGTTACCCCCAGGATTTCATTTTTACCCCATTTGGGGTAATTTACCCCTGTTCCCTGACCACTGTCCTAATGCATTAACCAAAATTACCTTGTACTCACTTTTATTTCTCTCGTAGCTTTCAGACCAAAACCCTCTTCTTCAAAATTAGCCACTTCAAACCCTTCTGTGGATGCACCGTTCTCTCTGGCCCACTTAATTAGTTCACTGAAATAATCTTCTCTTTTCCCATCAAATACAACAGACAAACCTAAATCCATGTTTAACAGAGAGAGAGAGAGAGAGAGAGACATGGTGAGACACCACCAGTAAGCCTAGTGTTTGTCGTTTTCTGTTCCTGCTGTTCTCTTCAAAACGTTTATTCAGAATTTGCCGGCACATAGCAGCTTTATTGTGCAGTACAACAATACTCAGTTTTAATCAAGACAGACAGTTCTTAGAGCACAAGACGCTATTGCCAAGAAAAAGTGAGGGTGCGGTCACTCAGATACGTCACAGGCTCGAGGTGAGTGGGTCAGAAGGTTAAATACCAACTATCCTCTGCCAATTAAGAGAAGATTTTCACTAGCAACTTGAAGTGCTACTTGGCCCAACTCCCATGCCTCCCACACAAGCGAGAATAGGAACCATGAAGGTAGAATCACTGGAGTCGGCATGACGTCATTTTCTTGAAGCTTCCGTGGCACACAAATATGGCTGACTCTGATCTCTCCCGCCAATGAGGATTGCCGCGAATTCACGATTCAAAATTTCCCCGCACGTGTGTAAAAGTTAATCTGAACGTCTTTAAGCATGCCTCTGTGTTCTGCATACGGGTGTGCGAATCGCTGTACGAAAAATGAGATTACTTTGCACAGGTAATTAAAATCATTGCATCTGGTCTTGATGTCTTTAGGAGGGGATTGGATTTAGGAGGCGAGACCACAGAATTGCAGTCTGTGCAGTTCACACTTTATTTTTGGTTGTGTAGATTACAAAAAAATAAGTCTGTCAAAACAGTGCAATCTGAGTTTAAACAGACAGCAAGTAGCATTTCATCCGGTACGTTCAGTAATATAATTATGCGGAATTAAACCTTGGAATTGCATATTAACTCATAATAAGGTTACCAATAATGTTTCCACACGATCACACGTTTTTATTTTCCTAAGTTTTTATTTGAGGAGTAAACTATTCAGTCCTAAACACAACCAGAAAAGCAATCTGGAATGCTTGGAATAAAGATTGTTTGGGGCACACAAACATGGCCGCTAAGCCCGCCCCCTGGCTTCACTCGATTCCTATCAATTCGACAGGGATGCCGCCTCCAGTCAATCTAACATCCTTGATAGGAACTCATTTGCCTTCAGAGGGTCAATAAGTCACCATAATGACTTTCTCACTGGCACCATTAGAAATCTGCAGCCCTATCTATAAGTCTACTGTATATAGGACTGCATTATAAAACTAGTGCAAGGAGTGAAAATGTTAAAAATGACATCAGAATCAAAGAAAGCTGTTTGCTGACAGACAAGCTGGCACATAATTGCAACAGAACAACATTAATCCCTTCACATTACTTTCTTCGTTATAGCTGTACATTTGCCTTCTACTGAGAAAACATTTTACTGTACATTTCTGTGTATTAATCTTACACAATTAATCTTGCCTTAGTTCCACTAGACTCTAGAGCAGTGGTTCCCAAACTTTGGGTCAGGACCTACCAGTGGGTTGCAAGCCAATTTCAGATGGGTCGCAAAGCATCTAGAGCAGCTATACTGAAAATATAGGAAGATGGGATGCAGGAAGGGAGGGGGCTATGTGGTCATTTTGCTTGTGTCAAGGTTGTAAACAGAGGTTTTTTCTATCCGATTCACGTTGCTATTGGAAAATGGCTGAGAAATAACCCAACTTATTGCTACATTCTCAGGAAAGCCGCAGGCTCTGGTGTCACAATGATGGCACTTCAGGACATGACATCATTCTGGTGGGTCCTGGACAGATTGTTATTCTAAAAACTAGGTCGCGGTGCTAAATGTTTGGGAACCACTGCTCTAGAGGAATATCTAACAACCTTATTTCCAAGTTAACTACTAGTAAGGAATGCACAGGAAACAGAAAGGAAGTTTCCACAGCTCTACTAGGCTGTTCACTCACTTTGCTTTTCAAGAGTGAATATGCATTCTGCATTGCATATGGCCATTTTAAGACAAGATGGTTTTATTACCATATAAACTAAATATACGTATTTCCAAAGCTCAACTGAGCTGTTCTGCTTCATTCTACAATACAGACTGGTCTTCTTAAACACTTTTGTAAAATCATAAAACACGTGTGTCTATACTTGAATTAAGTTTTAAAAAAAAGCTGAACATAGTTAAAGCAACTTGAAAGCCCTTTTTCTCTTATACCTTTTTGTTTTTTACGGATTCTCTCAACAAGAGCTCGAATTTGCTGATATTCTTCCCACTCCTTTCCAGGGCTCGGAGTTGGGCTGCTGCATTCTGAAAGCATAACAACCAGAATATTATTTTGACAAATATAGTTCAAACTTTGTGCTCTTTTCAGCATCAAGGATATGTCATGTGTGACTCTGCAGCTCTACTGTCAGAAATGTTACTCTTACTCTTTGTAGTTGAGTTTGAATTGTCTTCTGTTGAAATCCTTATCAAGCCCAAATATGAAACATGTGAATTTGCAGAAAGTATGAACCTATTGCAGGATGCAGACTGAGAAGCTATGGTAAGACTTGGAAAGCTTTCATTTCCAAGCTCAATTACTTGACTGAAACCAATTCAACACAGTCTTCTCATACGAACCTATTCACATTCTCATGTCCTCCCCCCAGAAGTTAAAATTATTAAACTTACTCTGTAATAATTCGCTAATTAGATTCAACATTTCTTTTGGAGAGATTGCTGCTGTAGCTCCAGTACCTGACTTCTGAGTCTTCACTCTGCTTTTCTTCCCCATCGTCAAACTTTAAAAGAACAGTAGGTAAATAAGTAAACGTTTTCTGCTACTACACTTTATCAAGAGTTGCATATCAAGAGTTTATCAAGAGTTGCATATTAAGTTATTTCTTTGTATAGATACCATCATAATGAATACCTCAGGGGAAGGAGAAAGAAGGTGGAAGTGAGCAAATATTTGGAATGCATAAAAGAAAAAAAACAGCTACAGTAAAATTAAAAATCTCACTAGTAGTATTTATACATAAATATTTTATACATATAATAGAATATATATTACTTCAATAAAGGCAAGGTTTTGGTAAGTTAACATCTGGCAGTCTACCACAGAAATTCTATTTGTGTAAATTTAACCCCTGCTAACTGGACAAGAAACCCCTGCTAACTGGACAAGAGGCACTTTTTCCAGTGGTGTCCCTCTTATATTTAGCAGGGGGAGAGTAACTGTCCCTCTTCTCCCCTGCGCAGTCTTTCTAGTGGCTGTTGCTGGCGGTCTGCCTTTTTTAGATTGTGAGCCCTTTTGGGACAGGGAGCCATTTAACTTTATTATTACTATTTGCCTGTAAACCGCTTTGTGAACTTCGTGTTGAAAAGCGGTATATAAGTACCTGTTGATTGATTGATTGAAATTTACTGAGTGAGGAAAAGACAGAAATACACACACATGTACTGAATAAATGGGGTATGATTCCTACTAAGGCAGATACTCAGTAGCAACATAAGAATTAAAAATAGCAATAAAATGTTTGACTTGTAACCTGTCAGCAGAGAACTTATTTCAAATTTTAACAGGACAAGTTTTGAACTGGGATGGTGAACTAGGATTCAGCAGCACTTAATGCATTTTATTCTGCTTGTTGATGTAGTGTATCCAAACCTCTGGAAAACTATGAACATCTTCTGCAAGTGGGGGAGTCTCAGTGGTGATGAATATGCTTGACTACATGCAATGAAGTTGTGTAATCAAACACAGAAAATGCAACTAACTTGGCACAGTAATGCAACATGTAAAAACATTACCAGCAAGCACTTAACCAATCTACTATTTAAACTCTTGAGGGTGAAGATTTTATGTTGTATCCAACTTTAAACTTTTAGTCAATATCCAAACTTTGACTAGATACGAACATATTCCCACAAATCAGTTTTGGGAAGCAAAAAATGCGCTAAATATTATCTCTTGAAAGGCACTCACCCTGAAACAAATTCTTTTATACAAATATTTTTTCCTGAAGTCAGATAAACAAATTACAAGTTCATTAGTATTTGGTTTTGTAACCTTATTTATTACCCTGTGGTTCTTAAAATATGATGATAGGATGAACTCTAAAACCACACTGCCAATCATAAACTGCTTCTGAAAGCCAAATGTAAATATCCCAGAACTCTTATCAGAAAGGCCAAGGAAAGGCTCCTTATAACATAGACAATCACCAGAAGAATTCACGAGATACTTCTATCATATTTCTTACTTGGAGACATACACAAATTTCATAAAGCTAACCACACAGGATAGCATCCAGTTCGTAGCACCCATGAAAGCCACTTTCTCTACCCTCTTCACCAACTGCAACAACAAGATGTCCAAAAAACCATTGCTGAGAGTATCCAGAAGGGAACTGTGAGTGAAGGCATTCTATGCTTGCGTTTCCTCATGACCATCACCCCGCCCTCAAGCAATGGCTTTTAAGGGGACTTCCTTCTTCAAGAGGAAGGAAAGGCTAGAAGAGGTGACTTTTGTGAGTGTAGCTTCAGGTACCCACATTTAAATGAATAGGCAGAATCGGTGATACTGGTGCAAGGATGCACACCAGCCTTCCCCATGTCAAATCCAGGCCAGCTATGGGTGAGTTAGCGCCAGCCTAGGGAAGCTGTGCAGGGGCTTGGAGACAGTGCAGGGAGGGCAGTGGGCATATTGGGGTGAGGGTGAAGTGGTGGGCAAACCAGGCCAAGGAGAAGTGTGGTCCAGGCTTCTGTGACTTAGGCCACATCCTAACCCCCATCTCAGTCAGGCTGATTGGACGTGCACTAGCGATTTCGTTTGCACAGCCATTGGTGTGGCTGCTGTGTGACATAACACAGATTAGGATTGGGCTGCCCATTGAATGCTGACCATATTATTACTTGGAAGGCTAGCAAAACTAGTTACTTTTTGAGGAACCTAAACAAAGGCTCCAACACCAAGCTGAGGAAAACATGTGCTACCGTTTTGAAGGCATATTTGCCTATGCCTCAGCCACCACTAAGTACCACTGCCCAACAAAGAAAAGAAAGATATCAAAGTTTCTTCTTTTTAAGCCAATACAGCCCTAAATAAAGTAAAGAAACCAACTACCGTACTCAAGTGGAACATTGGTGGTACTTGCTTGCATATTCCTATTTTGTCATTTCCCCAAAGCATCTTTTTTTTATTTTTTGCAAATGCGTACTCGTACTCATACACACCCACACAGAGTAGTTGTGATAACCACCCATAGACAGATTGCCTTAAAAAATTGTATAAAAGGCCAAATTCTACTAGAAAAGGTGAACTTAGATGAAATCTTTCTGGACAGACACCTAAGAACAAATATTTGTATGTTCTAAGTCCTTGAGGCATAATTAACTACATCCCTAACATTTTCCCACACACTTCTAATTTCTTTCGAAGTCCAAACTAATAAAAAGTTAATTATTTATTTAGTGAAAGATCCAAATAAAGTTATGATTTTAGGGGAAAAATGGCTGTAATACCTTGGGATTATTTGTAAGAAGTGAAATTGAGCTACACAATCTCCTTCACCACAAAAAGGCAGTGATTCATGAAGGGGGAAGTTGATGTATACATGCTTACAAAAATAATCTTCAAAAAGCTCACAACTGCATTGACATTCATCTGCAGAAAGGATGGGCATTTTATCATCTACTTCCAGTACTGAGGGTGTAAAACAATATCTAAAACAAGCTATACTTGGAATTCTGATATTTTTGTGGTTATGAAGCACAGTTTGAGTTTGTAAGTTTCTTCTGCATGCTTTCAAACACTAAGGAAGCTAGCTAGCCAAGGAAGGGCCTCCTTTTTCCAGAAAGTGTAGCTTCCAGCATCCTTCATCCACTGGAGACATAAGCACATTTAACTGGATCATAAGCACATCTACTCTTGCACTATCCCAACAGTGGCAAGTTAACATGCTTCTGATAAGATGCAGGCCATGATGGAGAACGCCACTTCTCCATTTGTTCCCAGCATCTGATCATCAGATATGTCCTCCCCTGGAACAGTGATATTTCATTTTTACATCTTGTGGCTAAAAGCCCATAAGTGTCCATAAATAGTGGGGACTTCCTTATCCATGGGTTTGACACCACTGATTTGTGTCAACGTGGGTGACTATCTGCACAAAGGGGCCTTACATTACCTCCTGGAAGCAACCAGAAGTGCGGTCTGGTAACATCTGGGAGGTGTTCTGAAACATTGGGAAGTGGGGTCCGCGCACAGCACCCCCAGGCTTCAGAAAGCCTCCAGGAGCCTTCTGACAGGCACTTCCAGTTTGGAAAGAAACAGAAGTGCCAGTGAAAAGGTTCTGGCAGGCATTCTGAGGCATGGGGAGATTGCATCCAGTCTCCTTGTGCTTCAGAAAGCCTTCTGGAGGCTTCCAATGGGCACTTCCCATTTGACGAAAAACCGAAAGCACCTTTTAGAAGGTTCCAGGAGGCCGTCTGAGGTGAATACAGCCTCCCTGCACCTCAGAAAGCCTGCTGGAGTGTTCTGCCAGGCACTTCTGGTTTTTTGGACCCCACATATTTGATTATCTGTGGAAAACAGTGTCTGCGATGGGTACAGGAACATGCTGCTTTGGGCCTGATCTGCCCCTTATTCCTAATGAGCCTACTCATTAGAAGGCTCTCTAGCTAATCCAAAAGGCTTCAGCAAAATCAGATCCCCAAAATATTGGTGTGCCATAAAGCAATGGCAGGATATATCATACCACAGATACCTGCAGAACAAGAAATAAGTTTAGAAAATCAAGAACAGGTGGCTTAAGCAAGCTACTACATTGCATGCTACTAGCGAAAAAGTCTTTCAAAAGAAGCACTGACGCATAATAGCTTCTCCTAGTTTTCTCCAGTTCTCAATATGCTTCTTAGATAGTGTTGGGGTAATAAATTGGGAACTGAAATTTCACACACTGTGAAAATGCAAGTACAGTATTTCTAAAACTGACAGCCAGATAAAGCTAATATGCTAAACCATTGTCAGGACTCTGAGCAGAATGTGAAGCATTTATCTTCCTCCTTCACAGGAAGACATGAACAGAAAACAGAAAATCACAGATAGACAAAGTGCCCTGGCAAGCAAACTAGACCACACAATTATCCATTCACTGCTCAATAACACTTTAATCTCTCTGCCCAGAAGATACGCTGTATTTAGAAAGGACTGGTACCTCAGTAGTACTACTCATGTTTTGTATGCAAAACGTTTTTGCTTCAATCCCCAACATCTCCAAGTAGGGCAAAGGAGCATTCCTGTCTGAAACCTTGGACGGTCTATGCCTATCCATGTCAACAACCTGGAGGCGGATGAACTACTGCAAAATAGATGGGGAGAAAAATGTAGCAAGGTAAAAAACCTACTGCAAAAGGGAAACATGAGGAAGGGCAAAATATGAATTTTTCCAAAGAAAAGGCGATATAATAAATGAGAATGCAAATATCCAAGAATGCAGATTATATATCCAAGCAGATGCAGTTACCTAAGAAACAGGGTTGTGCGCAAGTTAAAGCTGAAAAAGGAACCGTGAGTTAGTCTGATAGACAAGATAAAGATATAGCTCCGACATTTAGATAGTGCAGGCAGAAGTTCAATACAAGAAAAAAAATGAAGCAGAAATCAGGATTAAGAAAAATAAAGAAGTGAGGAAGTTATATACATGCTCATTGAGTTAAGAACATGCAAGTTACAGACAGATGAATTGGTGCTTTTATGCAGTATGTCCTTTGCTGGTGCTTCTGCACAGCCCTGCTAGAGCTGGGCAGGCAAGAACTGGCTGATCCAACTAACGTGGGTTTCAAGTTACATCAGGACTTAACCTCTCCATAAGTAGAGAACTTAGTTTAGCTCTATTATATTAGGAAACGGGCAAAAATGGAAGAACCATTTGTACAGGCTATTCTGTCAGATAGGTAGGGCAAATGCAAAAACTAAATGAGTGGAGCTGCATGCAGTATAGATTTTAAAAAATCCAGAAACTATCAATATGTTTGGGAGAAAACACAATTGGCAATAAGCACTTTATGAGCAGCAAATGTCCCTACGTGATTCAAAATAAGCAGCAAACCACAACAATGAAAGAAAACTGAATTTAGTAAAAGTGTTGATTATAAGCAAAAATAAATTAAGTGGATTTAGTTGACAGATACAATGCTTAAGTCAGGGACAAAAAATACTGGTACAGAAGTGCAATTTAACTAGTCATTTAACGAAAAGAGAATATAGAGAAGGAAAACAAATAGCTTTACTGTTTCTATTGGGAATCAGGGAACTGTATGATAGGAAGACAGAGTCACTCAGGAACAAAGACAGTACAATTTGTAAGATAGGCTAAGTAAACAGTGTAAGACATCACACTGACAGGTCTGTAAACCACACTGTGCTAAGCAACACTGAATATTTGGATACAATTAAGGATAAAAAAAAGAGGGAAACGATGGACAATGAAATCAATGAACTCGTGAAATAAAGAGGGCCAGAAATTAGAGATGACATGTGATGTACCACTCTTTCATAATGGCAACAGAAACATGAAGATGTGCAGTAGACATGAAACAAAAAAAAGCAGAAAATTCAGCATATTACAGGGGAAGATAAATATTGGATTGGATTCATTTGAAAATTGGATTCATATTTATCTCCAATGAAGATAAATACGGTAGGAACTTGTGAGACAAGCCGTTAGAAATGAAGCAACTCTGTGCAAAAGATAAATATAAGCTGCGACAAACAAGTTTTATTGAACTAAACTGAGGCAACCTTGAAACAATGGTTCCTGGGGTGCAAAAAATTATAAGGCACACTCTTGACACCAACTGAAACCGATCATCTCGTCCACCTTAAAGGCTTGCAGCCCTATACACGCTTAAGAATACAGAAAAGCCTTGCTGGATCAGGCCAAGCGCCCATCGTGTCCAGCTTCCTATATCTCACAGTGGCCCACCAGATTCCTCAGGGAGCTTACTTTGAAATAAAAGCAAACCCCCATTACCACAGTAGGCCGCCACAGGGCTTATTTCTGAGCAAACTCGCTTAGGACGGTACTGCAGGTACTGCGGAAAGAAACCAGGGCCCCTCCTCTTTCCTTCCGTCCCCGTCCCCCCACTCTTTCAACGCTTGGTGCTGCGTGTGGGCGATCACGAGCCCAGGAATCGAAGGGAGCGGTTGTCACTCCGGATTAAGAGGGTTTACACGGGGCACGGTCGTGTGAACGGAGAACACCAGGAATAGATGCACGGGGGTCGCCATTCTAAGGGGAGAGGCGGCTGGCGGCCCACCCCGAGGCGTGCGGCGCCTTGATTCCTCCGAGGAGCTCCGGCTGACGAGGCGGGTCCGGCTGCGGGTCCTCGGAGAAGGGGAGAGGCAGGAGGGCGGCAGGACCAGGCCGGGTCGCTCTCTGAGGCGATAGGCGTGAGTGCCAAAGGGGAGTGGGTGGGCGGAACAGGCCTGTCCATTACCTGAGACTGAGCGACGACCACAAGACCCTCAAAATCCTGTCACCGGACGGCGCTGCCCGGGTGGGGAGGGGGCGAGGCGGTGGCGGCAGCGACGCCAACCACAGCCCCCACCGCGAGCCTGCACTCACGGACAAGGCACACACACAAGTGCTGGGCGCCCAGTGCCTTGCCCCGCTCCGCCCCTTCTCGCCTAGCCCCGCCCCCGCCGCTCGCTATTGGCTTCTAGCCCTCTCCCTCGAAGCGACCACCCAATCCCGCGCGTCCACCCGCCAGAACACACCGCCTTCCTCGCCTATCGCAAGGCAGGGCGTGTGCGCGAGATTGTGTGAGAGGGAGGCGGAGGGGAGGGTGTTCTTCTGTTCTTACTATTGGCTGCCGGGACGTGCCGTCATCATCGCTGTCTAAGGGGAAGTGCGTAAAGAGGCGGTCGGCCCTTGGAGGAATAATGACAGGAGGCAACATGCCTTAAGAAGAGATAGGTGCCTTCGGGTGCCTTCGGGCACAATAAGGCGGGGTACAAATCTAATAATAAATAAAATAAATAAGAAGAGATAGCAGCCGAATGAAGCCAGGGGGCAGGCTTAGCAGCCATGTTGGTATGTCCAAAACAATCCTTATTCCAAGCATTTCAGATCGCTTTGCTCTTACTGTTTAGGACTGAGTAGTTTACTCCTGAAATAAAAACTTACGAAAATAAAAACGTGTGATCGTGTAGAAACATTATTGGTAACCTTATTATGAGTTACTATGCAATTACAAGGTTTAATTCCGCATAATTATATTACTAAACACACCGGATGAAATGCTACTTGCTGTCTATCTAAACTCGGATTGCACTGTCTTGACAGACTTATTTTTTGAAATCTACACAAGCAAAAATAAAGCGTGAACGGGAAGGAAAGAAAAAAAGGGGAGGGTGGGCAAAAATTAGATAAATATATAGGAAAATTACATTAAAATCTCTCAATGTATAACACAAGTAGTTGTAAATATGAGAGTAATTCTTTTTTTCTTCTAGGCTATTAAGAGTATTTTTTTAAACTTCTACACTCACCCCCCCCCATAAAACAAATTCTGTTAATGTTCAGAATTTTGAGAATATTACCGTAGAAAATGGAAGGCGGGGGAAAAAGTGTAAACGGGAAGGGGGGAAAAGGAGGGGGGAATTATTATTTTTTTCCTTCTAGACCATTAACAGTGGGTGTCAGAAAATGGTGAATAAGACTGCTAGGAACAACAAGAAATTACACAGCTTCAAAAAATAATGCACTCACTGTTACAGTTAACGGTAGTTTTATTGAACCGATGTAATGTGAATACATGAATCTTTCCGTGGAAATTAAATCCCATTTTTCGTACTGCAATTCGCACCCCCGTATGCAGAACACGCAGGCATGCTTAAAGACGTTGATATTAACTTTTACCCGCGTGCAGGGAGATTTTTATTCGTGAATTCGCGGCAACCCTCCTCCTTGGCGGGGAAGATCTGAGTCAGCCATTTTTGTAAGTCCTCGGCTTCAAGAAAATGACGTCATGTTGCCTCCTGTCATTATTCCTCCAAGGGTCGGCCTCGCCTTGTGCGAGCGTGGAGGAGGAGCCATGGGCGTCTTGATTGGTGCGGGCGTCATCCATGCACTTTCCTCGCGCTTCTGCGCGCTAGGCGTCCCTCCCACCCAAGTAGGTTAGATGGACAGGAGAGGACATCCCTTAAGAAGATATAGGAGAAAACTGAGGCCAGGGGGCGGGCTTAGCAGCCATGTTGGCGTACTCAAAACAATCCTTATTCCAAGCATTTCAGATTGCTTTTCTGGTAGTGTTTAGGACTGAATAATTTACTCCTGAAATAAAAACTTACCAAAATAACAACGTGTGATCGTGTAGAAACATCAGTGGTAACCATATTATGAGTTAATATGCAATTCCAAGGTTTAATTCCGCGTAATTATATTACTGAACATACCGGACGAAATGCTACTTGCTGTCTATTTAAACTCAGATTGCACTGTTTTGACAGACTTATTTTTTGAAATCTACACAACCAAAAATAAAGTGTGAACGGGAAGGAAAGAAAAAAAGGGGAGGGTGGGCAAAAATTAGATAAATATATAGGAAAATTACATTAAAATCTCTCAATGTATAACACAAGCAGTTGTCAGTATGAGAGGAATTCTTTTTTATTTCTAGGCTATTTAGAGTATTTTTTTAAACTTCTACACTCACCCCCCCCCATAAAACAAATTCTGTTAATGTTCAGAATTTCAAAAATATTACAGTATAAGTATAGGGAAATGCGCTGCTTAGAAGGTTGTGGGCAGTGATTATTCGGATGCGCATCGGAATGATGTACCTATATATTTTGGAAGCATGATCAAATGTGTCGTCTTATTGACATGCACATAACATTTGGTGTAAAATTCACAACAACAACAGTTCCGCTTTCGGTAATGTAATGTATTCAGATGGGCGGCCAAATGTGTAGTCTTACTGGCGTGCAAACCAAACATTTTGTATCCGAAAAATCACTGCTGAAGGTTGTGTGTGGATTGAGTTCCTTTTACTTCTTCATACCTACTTCAGTTTGTGAAGGGTTGCATACTCTAGGAAGTAATATTTTTCAGTAGCAATTAATCACAATGATTTTAAGTACCTGTGCAAAGTAATCCCATTTTTCGTACAGCGATTCGTGCACCCATATGCAGAACACGCAGGCGGAACAAAAGACGTTGCGATTCACTTTTACACACGTGCAGGGAGAGTTTTATTAGTGAATTCGCGGCAACCCGTTTTGGCGGGAAAGATCTGCGTCAGCCATATTTGTATACCCATGGCTTCAAGAAAATAATACCGTGTCGTCTCCAGTTATTCTACCTTCATGGTCCCACCTCGACGACGTCGGCAACGGCTCGGGCTCTGGGCTCTTCCAAGATGGCGCCGCGCAGGGGGTGTCGTTAACGGGCTGCCGTATTTGGGGCGCTGTCGCGCGGCACTTTTGTGAGTACCTCAACCTGGAGCCAGGCGGGTTTAGAGGGGGTGGGCAGGCCGGGCTTGGTCGTTGCTGCCGGAAGGCCCGAGAATCCAGGGGCAGGAAAACCAGGCCCTTGAGGCAGTGGGAGGGGAGATGATGGCGGCGACAGGAAACGGAAAGTGGGTGGGAGGATTGGATCGTTAATGGTTTGCAATCCTGGTTGTTTTAGCGCTCGGGGGGGCTACTCCAGGCGGCCCGCTGTGGTGGGAGTTAGGGTCTGGGAACCAGTCCCTTTAAAATGTTTCCCAATCAAATTTTCACCCTTTGCGTTGACCGCAGCAGTCACACAAAGGTTAGGGATGCGAGGCGACCTTGGGCTGTTTCACCCCGTCATGTGTTGTCTTTTTATTCCATGGGAAGAAGTGATCGTAAATAATAGGAGTGTGGTTTCTTTATTCGTGTCAGAAGCACCTACATTAATATAATTTTATACATACATCAAAATACGTTTTTAGAATAAAATACAAAGTTAAAACTAGATATCATTTGCCTAACACTGGGCCACTTCAACAGTGTTCTCCCTTGCCAACATAAGATCTTCCATTGTGCATGTTGAGGGGCACTGTGTGCACTGTAGCATAGGTGAGATGGTTTGTTCTTCTCCACATTCACACAGCATGTCTTTTATGGGGAAACCCCATTTCCTTAGCTTGTTCTTAGATCTTCCTATCCCAGCACACAGTCGATTTAAGGATTTCCATACAGGCCACGGTTGTTCTTGGCCTGGTGGCGGGCATACATATGTTTGTGCCCATTCACTTAGCAGCTCCTTGCTCACTTTCCATAGTTCCAAAGCAGTCCGTGGCAGCTGGTTATTGGGGGAGGGGGGCGCAGTCCTAAGGAAGCTATTCCGTGATCTCGATCTTGATGGTGGGAGTTGATGGTTATACAGTGGGTGTGTTTCTAGGGACATCGCTTTAACGCACTCCTTCTGTGCAGCGCTCTCCCGACGAAATTTGGGCCAGCTAGGTAATGCACCTTTTGTATTGGAGTCGGTTTTAGGCCTCCTGTGATCAGTCTTGCTGTTTCATTTAGTGCTACATCCACCAGTTTTGCGTGATTACATCTATACCAGACAGAGCTGGCATATTCTCCAGGAGAGTGGCATCATGCTAAAGCGGAAGTCCTTAATACGTGTGGTTGGGCACCCCCTCTTGTGTTTGTTATTTTCCTCAAAATATTATTTCTGGCGAAGACCTTCTATTTGGTGTTAAAACAGCGATTCTTAAAAGTCAGTGTACGATCCAGAGTTACTCCCAAGTATTTGGGGGTAACACAGTGTTCTAAGTTGGTTCCATTCCAGCATACCTGCAATGTTCTTGATGCTTCTCGGTTTTTCAGATGGAAAGCACAGATTTGTGTCTTTAAACAATTTGGTTTTAACTGATTATCCCTATAATATGCATTCAGTAGATTCAAAGCCTTAGTCAGTCTTTCCTCAATGGCCTCAAAAGTTGTATTCTATGTGGCGATTGCCAGGTCGTCAGCATAAATAAGATTTCTGGTAGCCTCTGGCAGCGGTTGGTCATTAGTATATATATTAAACAGCATGGGGGCTAGCATGCTGCCCTGTGGCAGTCCATTTCTTTGGATTCTCCATCGGCTGTGTAGCAATGTGGTGACAGGCGCTCTTCGATTATGGAGAATTCAGTTACTTTGGAAGAAATACCGCAATACAAAAGGGATAGAACTAGGGTTGAAAAATCCCAAATACCTATCAGTGAGATGCTGGTGCATAGCAATGAAAATATGCTGCCATTCTGAGTTCAAATTCATTTTATGATTTTTGGGTTGCACGGCATCTTCTCCCTCGGTTGCTTTTAGACAGGTTAGAATTGAGGAAAGAACTAGTAATAATAGAACTGGGTATTTTTTAATCTTTTTAATGTATTGCATTGTGTATTTGGAGGGAAATTTGTCTTTCCTCAATGTTAACTTTGGAAGACAGAAGTACCACATTCAGAAAAAGAGTAGAAAACTGGGTAGTGCAAGTAACAGGTTCATTGGTGGCTTTACACTGGATCTGATGGTTCTGCAGATTGCCCAACGTGGAACTTGCATTTGAGCAGTGGTTTTGTTGATTTATTTATTTATCTATCATAATTCTACCCCACTTCTCTAAGAGGACCTAAGGCGACTTTAGTGCAGCAATCTTACCTTTTCAGCTTTCTGCTGATACTATGTGATGCTGATAATTTCACCTGCTGGATGCTGATAATTTCACGTGCTGCTTTCTGCGAATCTTACTTTTGCCCAAGACAAGAGAGGAGGCCATTCCCTTTCCTTGCCAATTGGTAACCCAAGTAAATACCCCCCAAGTAATCATGGCACACTATATACACACTCACCATTTTCATTGCTTAGGAGGAGTCATTTATTTGCAGGTCTGTCTACAAGCAGATTTCCTGAGCGGCAATGCAAATGGGATAGAACTAGGGTTGAAAAATCCCAAATACCTGAGTTGTCAGTGAGATGCTTGTGCCTAAGAATGAAAATATGCTACCATTCTGAGTATAAATTCATTTTATGATTTTTGGGTTATAAAGCTTCTCTTCCATCTCATTTGGCTTTAGACAAATTAGAATTGAGGAAAGAACTAGTAATAATAGAACTGTTTATTTTTCAGTGTTATTTCTTTATTTTTATTTTTCAATGTATCTTTCTTTCTTTTATGTATTGCATTGTGTGTTTGGTGAAACATGTGTCTTGCCTCAATGTCAGTGTTATCCTTAACAATGGTGTCTTCCTCAAAGGGCTGAAGTCACTGTATGAAAAGCAACCCCTTGCAAACCTGTCAGGCGAGAACCATTCTACATCAATAAATGAAGGAGAATAAAGAAAACTCCAGCCCTTCTGTAGCTTTGGCAAACCTGGACCACACAAAACCATGCTGGTACTGGGATAAGAAAGACCTGGCTCATACACCATCACAGTTAGAAGGACTTGATCCAGCTACTGAAGCAAGATATCGCAGAGAAGGTGCCCGGTTCATCTTTGACGTTGGGACCCGTTTGGGACTGTATCCTTCTGAGTGTCTGTCTTGCACTGAAGAATTGAATTAAGATCATTCCTGCTAAGCACCCAAATTGTCGCAGTGTTTCCATATAATTCTTGAATTGTTATATAGTTAGAAATAATTGCCAGTTTAACTAGTTCATTATTTTTTCTCTTAATTTGAACTGAGTGAATTCCTAATGATTTGAATTTTGTTCCAAGTGGCTTTTACTAAATGAAAAGCCATTATTTTATACTGCCAGAAATCGGGTTCATTTTCATTTTGGATTTATTGGTGGTGCCAGTTTTCTGGCCTGCTTTAAGCTGCTGTTATAGAACATTTTTTTTAACCCGTTGGAACTATTTCACATTTGAAAAGTTGGTTGTTAGCGTACACTAATGTAACCTCTTGTAAGACTGTTAAATAAATCATCATTCATCTGGCAGCTGTAAAACTTTATTTTGGCCAATTATTTTTTTCAGCTGTCCTATGCTCCTCATTACTAGTTTGTACATTCATTTAATTTGAATACTTAGGTACACCTTTCTATTTCCCCCCCAAAACCTCCAAGATGTATTTACATAAATGCCACTAAAAATTGGCTCCAATTGTGATTGTGGCATCTGTTTATTCCACAGATTTTCTTATTGAATATGTGTCTATGTGCAGTATTTAGTGACACCACATTCTGGGACAGATGTAGACTTTCAGGAATAGTAGACCAGAACTAAGAGAAGCTTGTAGGTACCTGCCGTATCTCATCAGCATCATCACAAGAAATAACAAGGATTAGTAGTGTAAAATGTAGGCGCATTACAAATGCAGTCAGTTTCCGGGAGTCCATTTTACACAGAGCCAGAATGTGAGTTTTTAACTGGAGCTGGCCTTTCATTTATATCAGCACAATGTTTAAATGAAATTAGATAATTTCCTTGCATTTTTGTGGAATATTATGTTTAGTGATAGGCCTGGATTTGTCTAAAATTCTTTGAGCTAGCACCAGCCTTAAGTGTGCAAATGTGAATTCTGTAGTATATTGAAAGCCATTAAGAACCAATTCTGCTGGAGTTTCTTGGAAGTAAGGCCCACTGAGTTCACTTATTTCCCAACAAATGTGCATAAAATTTTAACCTTGGTGCATAATTCTCTGTGCAAGTGTCTTGTTTTAGAAATTGACGTGGTCCTTTTAGAAATTAAAGCGGCCCTTTTTGTATCATTCAGCTTCATGTGCTCTTACGCTTTGTAGTTGAGTTTGAATTGTCGTCTGTTGAAATCCTTATCGCATAATCCAGACATTATGATACTCTGGCAACTGGGATAATTTATTTTCATCGATTTTATATGTTTCATTCTTTCAAACAGTTTCCAAGATATGTAAGTGTACAGCTGTTGGCTTTTGTGTGAAAAGTAGTTAGGGTTGTTAACTTAAGGGCCCAATACTATTCAGCTTTTCAGTGCTAATGGAGCTGTGCCAAAAGGGCATGCACTGCATTCAGTGGTGATGAGGGCAGTCACAGAGGCCTGCTCATGGTGAGAGAACCTTCCTGTTATTGTTATTGGGGTTACATTGCAGCTGCATTGGTGCTGGACAGTTGGATAGGATTGGGCCCTAAAGTGGTGTTGTTTTTTTAAGTAGGATAGATTTAAATAACATATCGATGCTGTGATCACTAAAATGTGATATGCCTTGGAGCCAAGTTTATTATGCAGATTAAATATCTACCCCAGGGGCAAGGTTGATGTTATAAGCCAGTGATTTCATGTAAATTCAGTCCTTGCGCATTGGGTAGATAGGGCAAAGTTTTTACTAAGCCTGAGGGGGAAGATTCTCAGCAAGATTTTCATTTTAGAAACAGTTGCTAGGGGAACTTGAACTGATCCAAGAAGATGCATTAATGCATAAAACATGCTCATAGGCTCCAGCACAACTTTTGTTGTGATATCAACCCAAGGAGGTGCTAACTATTTAGAATGTTCACTTAGAATGTTTAGAATGTTCGTTTAGAATGTTAGTCATAGCATCAATTAAATTGCCCCATGATGGAAATCTGTTGTATATGATAGGTTGTACTATTAAAAATATATATACTGCTTTTTAGCAAAAAGTGGTTTAAGTCGCAAAATAAGTCAATAAATGGTTCCCTGCCCCCCAAAGGGCTCACAATCTAAGAAGAGGCCCCAGTTGCAGCCACTAGAAGAGACACCATGCTAGGGCGAAGAGGAACAACTGCTCTCCCCTTGCTAAATATAGACCACTTTAAAAGGTGCTCTTTGCTCAGTTATCAGGGTTTAAGCCTCGGAATCACATTTTTTCTTGCTACAGACCTATATTGACTTGACTGAAGTTTGGCAATAAAGCTTGATAAATAATGATCCACAGTTTAAGGTAGTACACTTGGGGGGGAGGCATGCATGTCCGCACATATGCATATGAGATGTATGTATTTGTTTAGGTTGAATGTTTTGTTTTTCTCTTAACAATATAAATACAATGTCATGAAACTATATTCACAGACAACTTCTGAATAATTTTTTTTATAGGTAACTGGAGCTTGCTGTCTTTTCCTAGCAGGCAAAGTTGAAGAAACACCCAAAAAATGTAAAGATATCATCAAAACAGCTCGTAGTTTACTAAATGATGTGCAGTTTGGACAATTTGGAGATGATCCAAAGGTAAACTGACATGTGCTAAAGCTGTTTGTTTAAATTATAGTGGTGTAACCCTAATACTAATTCCTGTGGGTGTTTAGCACATGGCTTCAGTCTTTTTTTTTAACTAAATAGTAGTGCTTGAGTTAAATAGATTGATCTAGCATAAAGCCCAAGCTAGGGGAAACTTGGAATTCTTTTGTACAGATTATTCACAATTCATTATTCAGTATTTTGCAACCGAAAGTTACAGTGGTTGGGTTCCTTTTAGATAGAACAGTCACCACATGTTATATTTTTCAAAGGCAATGTGTATTGCAGTACTTGTGTCTTGTTTTCCTGTTGCATTTGCCTGTCTTTTCAGCAAAGGAATAACCCACTGCACAGGGGAAGCAGTGAAACTGGCCACACAGAGTGCAGCCATATGCATACAGTAAGCAAACTAGAAAAAATAAACTTTTATCACTTATTTCTTTGTTATAGTAATTATAGGCATTTAATTAGCCACAGAATCTTCAGACAACTGAGTCTCAAAGGTAATTTTTACAAAATTATTGTACTTGCAAGTTAACCTTGAACATAATTTTTTTTTTTTTTTTTGTCGAACAAGGTGTGTGTGTGTGACTGGATTGTCCACTGTATTGCCACATTGTTTGTGAGCAGCTTTGGATGTTTGGAAGCAACCAAACACTTTTTGTTAGCAAGCCGTGTCTATACTGTGGCTCTCTCTCTTTGCGTAACGTGCTGCAGACCCCAAGAGTCAGCTATCTCAACATGCTTAACAACCAGCATGAGAAGTATCAGATATTGCCTTGATCCACTTTGTGGTACTGGAACGGTGATTCTGGGGGTGTGAGTTTCTGGGATCTCTTAGGCTAAGGCAGTTCTGCCACAAGTGCAGTTGTACCACTTCTGTCGTATCGGAGCCACAGAAATTGGCTTACTCTTGTGCTTTGGAAACTGTTGTCATTACAAAAAACGGAAAAATAAAAGAAACACTTCATATGAGCTTACAAAAAAAGTTAGCCTTAATTAGGTCTGCTTGATATTCTAAAGTATGCTTCCTTGCTTGAGGCTTTTCTTGGACTTTTGAAACTCATTTCAAAAATAACAATTGAAAGCAAGAACATTTCCTAGTTGTTCGCATTTGACTGCACATGTGTGCGGTTTCACTCTTTCCCCGTAATTGTGCAGCTGTATTATATATTCCTCCTCCCCCCGCCCAAAAAATAATAATGTGGTTGTACAGCATGGATCAGGAATTGGATATGTCATTTGATCTTATGCTGGAGGTGGTGTGGGACAGTTAGGGTGCCAAAAACTGTTCCCTTGCTGTCACCAGAATTTGGTGGCATGTCACCTGGCTCATGTTCTCCCCCTACTTTGCCCTTGCTGACACTACCCCATCTCACCAAGAAACATTCCCCCCCCATATGAGAAATGGGAAACCTTTTCTTCCTGACCATAACAGATAGATCCTTGTTCTTTCTCCTTTCTCCTACTTCAGTTCTACAAGATTGTGGCCACAGTGATGCCAGACATAGAATATGGAGGGAAAAATTGGAGAGTTGTACTTATCAGATGGTGTGTTACAGAGGAGTTGCCAGTCGCTGGGCACTGTTGCACAACCCCCAGGAACAAAACTGCTTATGTGCGGTTAAAGAATAAACTTTCTGTTTTTTGAAAAAATAGATCAGTTTCTTGTAAGTAAGCCCAATATTATAAAACTAGGCAACTCCAGATATGGCTTCCCTTGGCATTATTGTGTAATGCCTTCTGAAGCACTTTTGTAAAATGTAAAAATAGCAAGCTGGCAGATTGGGAATAATGTAATCTTTGCTTCTTTTGTTATTTGTAGGAAGAAGTTATGGTTTTGGAGAGAATCTTACTACAGACAATAAAATTTGATTTGCAAGTGGAGCATCCTTACCAATTCCTACTTAAATATGCCAAGCAGCTCAAAGGTATGGAAATAACTTTGTCTTATAGGCATACCTTGGATGATGCAGCTTCCTTTAGTGTTGATTTGTTGCAGTGCTCTTTGCCCAGTGAGAGCAGTGCATTCTGGGCCAACCAGTGCCAGTTTCCTGCCTATTAAATTCCTGCCTTTTAAAGCGTATAACTTAGAATATTTTTAATGCACTTTAACTTTTAGGGATATATTCACCCCTACCTCATTGCTGGAGATATTATTGTATAGGTAACATTCTACTGAGTTTTCTCAGTCATTGGGAAATAATAGCCAAGGTCAATTTGTTTTCACTTTGCTAAATGGGAATGTTTCATAGCAGTGGTTACCAAAGTGATGGGCTGTGACCCCCCCCCCCGGGAAGCAACTGTTTCTACCCTTTTAAGGGATGGGGAGAAGGGGAAGACAGCAACACGATTCCCAAGATCGCACTGCTGCTCTGGCCAAAGAGTTTTTTCAGACTTACCCCTGGCAACACTGACGTCTGGGGTGTATGTAGTGCCCTGGGGACACCCCCCCCCTTTTGCAGGGCTCCTCAAGCCTCAGAAAGCATTTAAAACACAATCACGACCGATTTCCAATTAGTGATTGCAAGATTGGAAGTGGGTCACAATCATATTTGAACCACTTTCTGAGGCTTGGGGAGCCCTAGCGCTGCCAGGGCAGGACAGTAGCACGATTCTAGGGATCACATTGCTGCCTTTGCACCGCCCCCACCAAGACTTGTGTAGCCTCCAACTCCTTTGTTGAAGTTTAAAACCACTGTTTTACAGACATTTGTCAGCATATTGATATTACAGGAGTGACATGAATGTGAAGATGTGCATTGTGTTGCATCCTTTATGAGACTTCATTTAGGTTTCTTCTCCCCCCCCCCACACACACACACAAATAATCTGAGAGCTGAATTTATACTCAGTGGGCTTATTTATGCCTTTCCCATACGGAAAACAGTTTATCTGCAGGCTGTTTTAATTGATTTATTGTTTCCAGGGGGGCAAAACCTAACTAGACTTTGATCAAATAATTTATCTTTTTGCTTGTCTTTTACCAATTGATCCTGACCAAAGTAACAGTTGGGGCTGTGCTCTCAAGCCTCTTTATAATTCTGGTTTGTACAAAATTTGTGCAAACTCCACATGGTTCCTGTGGAGGAAAAAGAAGGGGGAACTAAATCCAGCCCAAACTGAACAATGGATTGGCAACATTTCGGTCTTTTCAAAGGGAATCTGGTTACATAATCCCAGCTTTTGAATCACAACAGTGATTTTCAACCACTGTGCTGTGGCACACTGTGCACACATGGTCTGCAGGTGTGCTGTGGGAGTTTGGAGAGAGTCATTTGTTAGTAGGGCCATTGGGGGGGGGGTGATCCCCTCACCAGCAGCATTGTGTGCCTTGGTAATTGTCAAAAAACAAATGGTGTGCCTTGACAATTTTAGTGCCTTGTCAGTGTGCCAAGAGATGGAAAAGGTTGAAAATCACTGGATCACAAAGTAGCATCATTCACTTGCACTTACGATTCTTAATTCAGCCAGAGATACCTGTGCAGAAGTACACATGGCACCCTTGTTTTGGTTAGGGCATGTGTGTAAAGCTGCTGTTTCCCCAGACCTACCAAATCTGTGGCCCAAAAGTATATATGTTTGAATTGTGTCTAGTGCCAAGTTCTGCATAAGGCCTGTTGAACCATCAGACTTGTGAATAAATATGCAAGAGATGGTCTTGTTCATTTGTATGTCATAACACTATTTGTTTAGCAATTTTTTCTGTCTTTCCTCCACAGGTGATAAAAACAAAATCCAAAAACTAGTGCAAATGGCATGGACCTTTGTCAATGATAGGTAAAAAAACTTGAGATTGTATACTAATTTTTCCTAAGATTTCAATAATCACTTTTGTTTGGGTTTCTGCTTGATTTCAGAAGGACTTCTTAGGATTTGAGTATTCAGTTTTGTAGTTCATACCATTATCTTTCTTAGCCATACACTTTAGCACTGTGGAATGTGACGGCAGTATTATTATTATTATTATTATTATTATTATTATTATTATTATTATTATTATTATTATTATTTATTCAATTTATACCCCGCTTTTCTGCCCATAGGCACCCAAGGCAGCTTACAACAAAAACAGTAAAATACAATAAAATTCACACTTTAACATTAAAAAGCAATAATTTAAAAATATTAAAATTTAAAACAGCAACAAGCCCCGTGGATCATAAAATATAAGTATGTAGTATGTGAGGGGTAGAGAAGGAGCACGAAGCATGAGCCTTTCTGGGGATTGTGGCAATCGAAAATTATCAGGCTGCATCTTACTTATTGTTATAAGCTTTAGTAATACGTTGCAAACAATCAGGTGCTGATATGTGGTTTGCTTAGGCATCCTGAATGGTAGCAAAATATCTTATACTTGAAATGTTCTATGCTGATGCCCATCAAGTATTTTCTTGAAACCTTCTTGGATAACTTGTTGTTCTGTCAAACAATTTCGTATAACCCTATGAGTCTTAGGCTTATAAAATTGGAGTCACCTTCATGACTTTAGTGTGACTGAAGGGATACTTAAATTGGTAATTGCTTTGTATAACTGCAACTGAGATGCATTTCAGGGCAATATTAAGAAACATCTTGGGGTTTGCACCTAATACTTGGGCACCCCTTAAATTACTCTTTGAGCCAATTGTGGTGTCAAAAGGATGTTGATAATTACATTGTTTGGCTGTGTGTATGCACTCCTGCTTGTGTTTTTAAAGTAAACAGCAACCATAGAGGAATGTGAAATTGAGTTGTGGTCTACAGCATGGGAAAAGAGTTAAAGGTCCCCCCCCCCAATGCTACAATCTTGATTGGCTGCTATTTTAATTGTTTTAATGCTCAATGCAAAACTATGTGATGAATGTCACCTGTGATTGGGTAGTAAACTTCTTGAAACAGATTAAGAGCCTAATCCTTATCCACCTTTCCAGTGCTGGTGAAGCCACAATGAAGCCCTGAGGAAAGGGAACAAATAAAATGCCCCTTACCTGGAGGAGGTCTCCATGACTTCCCCTGTCCTGCAGGATGCAGCGCAGACCCCGTTGGCCCGGCTGCACCAGTGCTGAAAAATTTGGCCCTAAATCTGTGCATCTTTTATATAGTAAAAACAAAGTCAAATGTGATTTCTGTTAATATTGGAATTAAATATTTGGAATTAAGTAGAATAGCTATTCCTGCCAACCTAGCAGTTCGAAAGCACCTGAAAATGCAAGTAGATAAACAGGTACCACTTCGGTGGGAAGGTAACAGTGTTCTGTGCACTACGGCATAGTCATGCTGGCCACGGAAACGTGTCCTTGGACAAACACCGGCTCTACAGGCTTAGAAACGGAGATGAACACCGCCCCCTACAGTTGGTCACGACTAGACCATTCGGTCTTGGGGAAACCTTTACCTTTTAGAATAGATATAAGCAACCTTATCTTCATCAACAGGCCTTATACAATTTACCATTGATATATTCTAAATATTTTTATAACAAATGGCAAAACCCTCAAGGCGGTTCACATTATAGCGTGCATGGCATGATTCTCTGCTCATACGGATTCTCATTTGTTTTTCTAGTCTGTGCACTACATTATCCCTGCAGTGGGAACCCGAGATTATAGCAGTTGCAGTTATGTACTTGGCTGGCCGCTTGTGCAAATTTGAGATCCAGGAATGGACGTCGAAGCCAATGTACCGAAGGTGGTGGGAGCAGTTTGTGCAGGATGTACCTGTTGATGTGCTGGAAGGTACCTGAAACATTTACTGCCTGAGCCCCTTTTATTTGAATCGTTCCCTTCCCAGCATGCTTTACTGGTGTCCTATTTGTGCCGCTGTTTGTCCTAAACTATAGTAACATTTCTTAGCAGTCATTTCTCATGTACAATCCACCTTCTGTACAATTCACTCTTCTTAGAGTTCTTTAGGAGTTCTGACTGTGAACTGGAACAAAGCAATTGTTAAGAACTTCTTGGTGGCAGAGGCACATGTGCAAGAGAAATTGTCAGAGGACAAGCTGTGAAGCTGAACTGCTCACAGAAAATTTTCTGAAGTGAAGCTGAGACATTAATGCAGTGGTTTTGATATTCTCGGCTTCTAAAAGCATTTGGTCAAATGAGGAGACAGAAACTTCCGCTTGGCTTACTAGCAGAGCATTCTCTGCCCTCAACCCCCAATTCCATCTTCAGTCCTCTGACATGAGAAAAACACTCCCTAAAGAAAACAGCATTTCTCTGCGTCTCTCTGCAAACAAGAGAAGAGATTTCCCTCTTTCAGCAGTGTATTTTAAACTTACACAAATGGAAGGAGAGGCAAATATCTTTTCTAATCTGCAAACTGCTGCAGAAAAGACAGGAGGTAAGCAGACACTTGCCATGTCGTCGCCATCATTTCCTGCACCATTTTCCTGAGGGAAGACCCTCTCTTGCCACGCAGATCTGTCGTAGGCGTTGAGAGCTGGAGAGAGAGAGAGAGAGAGAGAGAGAGGTTCTTTCCTCACTTGCAGGACACTTTAGACGGTCAAAAAGTGGGGGACGCACTTTTTTTTTGTTCCCGTGAGCAGCATGAGGGGCTCACGTGTTGGCACAAAGACACACTTGTCCCAGGTGAGCTGGCGAGTAGCATTGTTTTGATGACGGCGATCAGATGCATCTGGTATGAGAGTTGGGCTCAACTTTCAGTTGTTTTCAGCAGTTCACTAGGATGCCTGACTCCTGGTCTTTGTTTTCTTTCAAGACATCTGCCATCAGATCCTGGATCTGTACTCGCAGGGGAAGCAGCAGATGCCTCATCCCACCCCACACCAGCTGCAGCCGCCGCCTTCCCTTCAGTCGACACCTCCGGGGCCACCACCTCAGCAGTCCCAGAGTTCCGAGCAGTCCCAGCCTCAGCAGCAAAAAGAATCGCAGCCAGCGGGGCAGCAGCCACAGCCGCCACCCCCGCAGCAGCCGCAGCAGCCGCCGCCACCACCGCAGACTCAGCCATCCAAAAAGCCATCTCCCCAGTCAAGTCCTCCCAGGCAGACAAAAAGGCCAGCGGTAAGATTAACAGAGTCCACGTCTTCTCTGGCGGCGGCGGCATGTGTTTCACCCGTTCCTTGAAGCATGGCAGGTTTTATGAGAATACTGCCGTCAAAGTCCTTACTGTGCTAAATGCTGCCGTTTAATGAATGTGAACGGGTCTCTGCCTTCATGGTTCTGGCCTTTTAAAAAAGACAACTGTCTTGGGTCTTCTGGGGCAACAGCATTTCTGTTCCAAAGTTGACACCTAAAGTATTCAAAGCAACCACGCTATCAAGTGGTTCAAGAAATCTGTCTGGCAGTTGGGGCAGGGGAGGGTAGCTTGTGCAGCATGAAGCTAGTGCCGGCATAAGCTGGAGAGCTGTGAGCTATTACACCAATAACTTCCATAAAATGAACAATATGGTGGTGCTGATAACTGTTTCATCCATGCAGTCAAGCAAAGCATGATTGCTTCTGACATTGGAAACAAAGCTGGATTTAGGCTGGATTTAGGCTTTATGGTTATTTCTTTTTTAAAAAATTAATATTACGGTATAACTTGAGTTCTTGATGTGTATATTGTTTTCTCAATAACAGGCTGTATCTCCAAAGGAGGAAACCAAAAGCACTGGTAAATATTTTTAATTTTATAAATTATAAATTGTTTTCTAAGCAAAAAGAACTATTAAAGTTGTTTGGAATTGTACCGTGCTTGCTTTGTTAGTTTCTTTAGTTTGAAGTAACCTTATTTGTTTGCTGCTTCAGTTTGCTATGTTAACTACAACCTAGCTTCTAAATCTTGCTTTGTTTCAGAAGCACCTCCATCTAAGATTGCTAAGATTGAACCATCTCATCCGCCAGTACCCCCTGCTCATCCACCACCTGGTAGGTTTTATAATGTGTATAATGTTCAAAAATATGTGTTTAACAAATATTTAATGGAATCTGTTTTAGGGCCCCAGCTTTGGTTTGGCATGGTAGCTTAAGAGGAAATTGTCCTTTCATGCTTGTACTTGGTAACTCCTGAAACCTCACCCTTTAGTTAGACATATCAGTATATCCCTCAGGTGTGTGCCACTTACCTGGGACGAAGGAATCATGCCCTTGCAAGAGATTTCAGTTCTGTAAGAGAGATGGGCAGTTTTGGGCATTGACTACATCTTGCAATTAGACCTCTCCTGAGCCAAATAGTAGGCTCACATAAGGAAACCTTATTTAAAATTATTTTAATATTTAAAAAATATTAGCATTGGATTCTGAATATGGATGTGGTTTTTTCTCAGTCTGGATAGTTGATGAATGAGATTTTAAAAACTACTTAAGTGGGAATTTTGGCATTAGCTTTGTCTTGTCATGCAAGACTTAGTTCAGTCCTGGACTCTTGTGTAGTGCCTACTAGAGGATATCTTTCCCTTGATCAATTTCCAAGACAGAATAAAAGCTCCTCATCGTATGTTTAGGAAAAGAATAGCAGTATTGCGCAAAAAAAAAAAAATGCTTCAGTCTTCACCTGAGAGAGAACTTGCATAATATGACTGTATAATGTTAATGAATTTGAACTGCAGCTGCAAGAGTATGTGTTGTCAGTACAGTTTTCTTGTTTTGGAGCAAAAACATAGGGAAAGGCATTGTTCCTTTAGAGTGGTGTTTATAAGCATAATCTCTATCCACCCAAACTTATCGTAGTTTGTTCTTTCCTAGTTAGAGGTGGGTGAGTTTGCAAACTTTTTTTAGGGAAACAGAGATGAAGAAAGTATAATTTGTCACTCACTCTCATTAGCATGTGCAATTGAATAAAAAGTGTATTTGTTTGGTTTTTTTTTTCTCAGAGCATAAGCCACCTCTGACAACCACGGTTTCCATGGGAGGCGATCAGACTTCTGCAGTAGATTCTGTTGACATGGCAAAAGTCCAGATTGCTCCACCATCTCATCCAGCTCCTGTCCATCAGCCACCACCTCTGCCTCACCGTCCGCCACCTCCACCCCCGCCGTCTAGTTACATAACTGGCATGTCTACTACCAATTCTTACATGTCCGGGGAGGGATATCAGAGTCTTCAATCAATGATGAAGACAGAAGCACCAACCTATGGAGCTCTGCCACCAACCTATGGACCTCCAACTCACCTACCATATCACCCTCATGTGTATCCTCCCAACCCTCCTCCCCCTGTTCCTCCTCCTCCTACATCATTCCCTCCCCCCAGTATTCCTCCTCCTACCCCAGGTTACCCTCCTCCCCCTACCTACAATCCTAATTTTCCACCTCCTCGGTTGCCCCCCTCTCATGCTGTTCCACCACATCCACCTCCAGGACTGGGAATGCCACCTGCAAGCTATCCCCCGCCTACAGTGCCCCCTGGTGGACAGCCACCAGTCCCCCCTCCAATTCCCCCACCCGGCATGCCTCCTGTTGCAGGACTCGGACGTGCTACTTGGATGAGATAGTAATTGTACATATGAAATTCTTTAACTTTGGGGGGGAGTGTTTAACAGCAGGTGGCTGAGCAGTAGTGAGGTTTTAAAGCTGAATGTTTGAATAGATTGTATAATGTAGAGGCTGATATAATATGAACATCTAGAAGGCAGCGACTGTGTCGTTACTGGTCTGCTTACAATTTAGTCAGTAGAGAGCAATACAGGCTTTTTGTTTCAAAATTGCAAAGCTACTTAAAATCCAAGTTCCAAGTTAATTCTAGCACTGGATTACTTTGCACTAGTAAATGTTTTTAAAGCCATATTGGCTCAGTTACATTGATAAGAAGAAAAATTTCCTTCTAGAAATCAGTGCCTACTTTTTTGAGTATCAAGATTAAGGTTAACATTCCATCCGAGAGGAGGAAGACGTATTTCTGGTTTTCATTATGTAACGTTTCAGCCACAATTTGTTCCCAAGTATCAGAGCCAATTATATTTGAGATATATCACATTCATAGCCAGTAACGGACAAGCATCCTGTGATGTTTGCTGTTTTGCCATTTTTGTGTTGGAATGTCCTGGGAACTTGAGCTATAATGTATGTTTTGCACCTATGTGCAAATTCCTGTACATAGATATCTATTTTCTGAGTGTGAAAGTCTGAATGTAACAGCATACTGTGATTTACATCTTGGTTAAAAAAAAAAAAAAGATTTTGACATATTGACTCAAATAAAGCTGGTTCTGAAATCCTTAAGTGGGAAAGCAGCTTCTTAATCTGCCTAGATTGGCAGTCAACCAAGAAGATGTATGACTATTTTTCATATAGCCGATGTATAGGGGTGGGTTTTTTTGTTGAAAATCTCTGGGCATTAACAGCTGCCTTTTGGCGGTTAAAATATTTGAATAAAAACACAAAATACCGCACTTTGGGGTTGAAAATATGTTCCAGAAAGTAAATTAGATTACTTTTCCAGTTAGAAACTATGGCTGCATCCACTGACACTATATCACCTGTATCATCTACCTAGTACACTTTGAAAGCATTTAACATTAATAAAAATGAGAACTTGGTCTGTACTGAGAATGCAGAATAAAAACACATTGCCCCTGCTAACTGGGCAAGAGGCACTTTTTCAAGTGGTGTCCTCTTATATTTAGCAGGGGGAGAGCAATTGTCCCTCCTCACCCCAGCACAGTGTCTTTATCGTGGCTGTTGCTGGTGGTGTTCTTCATTCTTTTAGATTATGAGTCCTTTTGGGACAGGGAGCCATTTAACGTTAATGTTATTATTTGCCTGTAAACCGCTTTGTGAACTTTGTGTTGAAAAGCGGTATATAAATACTAGTGATTGATAGTGATTGATAACACTGCAATTTGCTATTTTAATCAAGAAGGATTGGATAGTGGAAAAATATCACCAAACGCACCCCTACCAATATATCTTTCAGTCACCCTGATTGTGATTTTTTTAAACTTGGTATTGGACTGATCTTGGGGGACTGAATGGAGGCAAATGTATGTACCCATGGACTAAGTTAAAAGGAGGCGTATGTTCATAATATTTCTCACCAGAAAACCAAGGGGCTATATATGCATAAAAGTAACATGTCCCTAACTGCAACCTTACAATCTAACAAAAGCAAAGCTCTAATGAAGTAATACTTCTAGAAGGAAAAAATACATTTCTGCCCTTATAAATAGATATGTGTGTCATTTTCTCTCTCTCCCCACATATAGGTAGAAAGCAAATGCATGCATATTTCCAGTAAGGTGTTTAAAAATTATGGCTTTATGAATGTCGAAGAGGAAATACACTGTCTTTTGGCTTGGTGGCAGTGTTACAACGAAAAAAGTGAGCGAGTATGAAAAATAGGACAACCCAGAGTTTACAGCTCATGTTATAGCTTCATGTAGGGTATTGCGATAATTAGCTTTTTATCCAAGACAATTTTCATGCTATCTAAAAGTCAGGAGGACTCTACAATATGGGATGAGGGGCTGCTATGGGAGGGTGGGAAAATAAAATCTCTCTCTCTCTCTCTCTCTCTCTCTCTCTCTCTCTCACTCACACACACACGCACACACTTCTGCACAGAAGGAAGTGCCTTCTGTTTGCACTAATCAAGGTTGAGCAATGATACTATATGTACATGTCCACCATTTACATGAATCTGTTGTGGACATTTCTTTTCACAGGAGCCTTTGGAGTTTAGGGCTTTTTAATATGGACTTTTTATGCTGATTAGTTTTCTGCTGCCTTTTTTTGTGTACCGCTGGTTTTCTATTTTTTTCTCTTGCTCACGACTTTTAATAAGATTTTTAGGCAAACAGATTTTACTGTTTTAGGCTGTTTACTGTTTTGAAGATTTTAATGTTTACACTTTTATGATTTTTGTATGCTTCCTTGAATGCCCATCAGGGAATGAATGAATGAATGAATGAATGAATGAATGAATGAACCTCTGCTAGGCTCAAATGTTCATTGTCTTGGTGCTCATTGCATGGACTTTTATTAGTCATTCACATTAGACATGTGCTAACTAGACACACAGTTCGATTCGATGCATGCCTGTCTCCTTGGAAGTCAGACTCACTGAATTCAGTGGAATTTACACCCAGGGAAGTGTATAGGATTGCAATCACAGTTCTCTCTAGTATTCCAGGCTACTACAGCAGGTGCACCAGTTCCAATGCAATTTACCCAATCGTTCTACAGTACATAACAAGAGTAAGAAGAATTAGAAAACAGAGCAGCTGAATGCTACACACCACAAGCAGAACTGTGAATTGCTGACAAAAGACAAAAGGATTTTCATACTTTCAATGAAAGAGCACTATAAAACAAGAGTTTAGAATTTTTTAAAGTATATATGAATGCTCAATGTAATATCTCCCCCTCTCACTATAAAATGCATAGTGTTTTTAGTAAATGATTACAGTGTGGATCTTTTCCAGTCATTGTTTTGAGATGTTTTGGCTCCATATTAGGCAAAACATTTATAGCATCAGCAATTCATAAAGCAGCAGGGAGAAAAAAAAAAAGTTTTGGTGCATTCTTTTAAGTGCATCCTGCCATTAAACTGCAGGTGCTTTTCAGCACAATCCTATGCTGAAAGTGCCATTATGTTCAAAGAGACTCCTTCCCAGGAAAGTGTGTATAGGATTGTAGCCTTAATCAGGGGCGTAGCTAATGAAAGTGTAGCCCACTGCAGAGGGCAAAATGTTGCCCTGAAAGTGACATCACAACACGAAATGACAACACAGTTGTATTTTGGTTTTCTCAGAGTTTTTGGCCATAACCTGTGATAGAATGAAAATATACTCTGGTTTGTCTCATTGAAATTCCATATCAAATGATATATGACATGACAGTATTATTCCTACAAATCACAATTTTAACCAACCGCAATTTGCACATGACAGCTATATTTTCATTTTCTGGTTTTTTGGCCATAACCTTTGATAGAGTTACCATATTACATATTACACTCTGGTTCTTTTCACTGCACTCTGCATTTGCAATGATGGTATTGTTCATTCAAACCAAGGTTTTCACAATTTTGGCCACTAGTGTCAAGCTCAGCTTGTTGCCCCCTGTAAAGCTTGTTGCCCAGTGCAATTGCACCCCCTTCACTTCTTCAGCTACGCCCCTGGCCTTAATGGATACATTTTAGCTCAAGGTCAGGACAGTTATCAGCTACCTCAATAGTTCCAGACAGAGGAATGGAATTCTGAGCACATTTTTTTTGTATTCACCAGATAGCTTGTAGACAGTGATTTAACATTGTGCACCTGCAGCAGCAGCCTTTGGTTGCATGTGTGTTTCCTAGGTTGAAAAGCTCCATTGTACTGGTTTGGGAAACGTAAGCAGAGGTTGATTCAACGTTCTCTACTAACAGTTGATTGAAACAAGTGCTGCTTAAAACGGATTGATTTGTGTGTCTCAAACCGACTCTCTCTTCAACCAGGCTCTTCCTTCCCGTGGTAGCTGTGCTTTGGCCCCTCCAGAAGCCTGGCCTTTAAGCCAAACTCCTGGGGAAAAAAGTCACTTTCTAGGGAGCACTGTTAAGTTGGATACAGTCTGCTACCCCAGGCTGGATGTGGTTAGCTGACACCCCAAACCCCATGCTTATAAAACATTTCCCTCCCAGTTAGCCTGGCAGTCTGAGCATCCCGTTGGAGTTGCTCACCTTATCTCATGTTTGAACTGACTTCCCAAATGGGATCCAATCACACCTTTCCTCCAGATTTGCTGCTTTGTACCCCTAGAGTCTATTCTGACCCTGGCCAACGTGTAATATGAGGATGATATAGCTAGGACCATGTATGCACAGCACCAACCCCTGAACTGAACTATGAAGCCCAGAGAATGTAAGAGCAATGTAATAGTGGGGGTGTGCTATCGTCCTCCCGATCAAAAACTTGAAGGTGACCTTGAAATGAGGAAACAAATCAGAGCAGTGACCAAGAGAGGCAGGATTGTAATCATGGGGGACTTCAATTATCCTCATATTGACTGGGTCAACTGCTGCTCTGGTCAAGAAAGAGAGACCGGATTCCTTGACGAGCTGAATGACTGTGCCTTAGAGCAACTAGTCATGGAGCCGACCAGAGGACAGGCGACTCTGGATTTAATATTGTGTGGTACTCGGGACCTAGTTAGGGATGTAAGTGTTACTGAGCCATTGGGGAACAGTGACCATGCTGCGATTGGTTTTGCCATGCATGTCCAGGATAGAGTGCAGAGCAAATCTGACACAAGAACCCTTGACTTTCAAAGGGCAGATTTCCCTCAGATGAGGAGACTAGTTAGACAGAAATTGAAAGGGACGGTAAAAAGAGTCCAATCCCTCCAGGCTGCATGGAGGCTGTTTAAAAAAACAGTAGTAGAGGCCCAGCGGAAGTGTATACCGCAAAGAAAGAAGGGTTCGACAAGGTCCAGGAGGGTGCCTGCATGGCTGACAAACAAAGTTAGAGAAGCTGTAAAGAGCAAAGAAGCTTCTTTCTGTAAATGGAAGTCTTGCCCCAGTGAGGAGAATAAAAAGGAACATAAACTCTGGCAAAAGACAAGTAAGAAGGTGATACGGGAGGCCAAGAAAGCGTTTGAGGAACGCATGGCTAGCAACATAAAAGGGAATAATAAAAGCTTCTTCAAATATGTTAGAAGCAGAAAACCGGCCAGAGAGGCGGTTGGCCCGCTGGATGGTGAGGGACGGAAAGATGAGATAAAAGGGGACTTGGAGATTGCAGAGAAATTGAATGAATTCTTTGCATCTGTCTTCACAGCAGAAGAACTTGGGCAGATACCACAGCCCGAACAGCCCTTCCTAATGAAGGAATTAAATCAGATACTGGTTAATAAAGAAGATGTTTTAGATCAAATTGATAAACTACATTTAAATAAGTCACCAGGCCCAGATGGTATACACCCAAGAGTAATTAAGGAACTAAAGAATGAAGTTGCTGACCTCTTAACTAGAGTATGCAACTTGTCCCTTCAAACGGCCACGGTGCCAGAGGATTGGAGGATAGCCAATGTCACGCCAATCTTTAAAAAAGGGAGGAGGGGGGACCCTGGAAACTACAGGCCTGTCAGCCTAACGTCTGTTCCGGGTAAGATGGTGGAAAGCCTCATCAAAGATAAAATCCTAAAACACGTAGAGGAACAAGTACTGCTAAAGGAAAGTCAGCATGGCTTCTGTAAGGGTAGGTCTTGCCTCACAAACCTTTTGGAATTCTTTGAAAAGGTCAACAGGCACGTGGATGTGGGTGAACCTGTGGATATCATATACCTAGATTTTCAGAAGGCATTTGACAAGGTCCCCCACCAAAGACTGCTGAAGAAACTTCACAGTCAGGGAATAAGAGGGCAGGTCCTCTTATGGATCCAGAATTGGTTGAGGGCCAGGAAACAGAGAGTGGGGGTCAATGGGCAATTTTCACAGTGGAGAGAGGTGAAAAGTGGAGTGCCCCAGGGATCTGTCTTGGGGCCCGTGCTTTTCAACTTATTCATAAATGACCTGGAGACAGGGATAAGCAGCGAGGTGGCTAAGTTTGCAGATGACACAAAACTTTTCCGGGTGGTAAAAACCAGAAGGGATTGTGAAGGGCTCCAGAATGATCTCTCCAAGTTGGGGGAATGGGCAGCCAAATGGCAGATGCGTTTCAACGTAGACAAATGTAAAGTGATGCACGTTGGGGCCAAAAACCAAAACTTTACCTATAGGCTAATGGGTTCTGAGCTGTCTGTGACAGCTCAGGAGAGAGATCTTGGGGTGCTGGTGGACAATTCAATGAAGGTATCAACCCAGTGTGCGTCAGCAATTAAGAAGGCCAATTCCATGCTTGGGGTAATTAAAAAAGGGGTTGAGAATAAAACAGCCAATATTATCATGCCATTGTACAAATCGATGGTAAGGCCACACCTGGAATATTGTGTCCAGTTCTGGTCGCCGCATCTTAAAAAGGACATAGTGGAGTTGGAAAAGGTGCAGAAGAGAGCGACAAAAATGATTACGGGGCTGGGGCACCTCCCTTATGAAGAAAGACTGCAGCGTTTGGGGCTCTTCAGTCTAGAAAAAAGACGCCTGAGGGGGGACATGATTGAGACATACAAAATTATGCATGGAAGGGATAGAGTCGATAGAGGGATGTTCTTTTCCCTCTCTCAAAACACCAGAACCAGGGGGCATCCGCTAAAACTGAGGGTTGGGAGAGTTAAAACAGATAAAAGGAAGTACTTTTTTACCCAGCGGGTAGTTAATCTGTGGAACTCCTTGCCACAGGAGGTGGTGATGGCATCTGGTCTTGATGCCTTCAAGAGGGGATTGGACAGATATCTGGAGGAAAGGTCCATCGTGGGCTATAGGCAATGATGGATTGTGCAACCTCCTTACAAAGGTGATGGGCTACTGGTACCGGGTGCAAGGGAGTGGCAACAGGATGCAAGCATCTTGTAGTCTCATGCCTTCCTGGGGCACCTGGTGGGCCGCTGTGAGATACAGGAAGCTGGACTAGATGGGCCTTTGGCCTGATCCAGCAGGGCTCTTCTTATGTTCTTATGTTATGTTCTTATGAGAAATGTGTGCACAGCACACCTCTTCTTATGTTATGTACATTTGTGGGCACACATTCTCATTGAGATCAGAATGCATGTGGACTGCAAAGGAAAGGCTTGCTTTATTATCCATTTAGAGTTCTCTGAAGTCAAAAAGCATGACCTGATAGAATCTGCACTTTATATCATTTCCTTTCTCTGGAGGAAGAAAACCTTAGGATACAGTCTTTTATATTTGGATTTTCATAAAACCGTCGACTTACCACCATGAAGAACAACTAGGGAAATGTAGCACTTAACGAGAGCAGACAAGTTCTAATATGTTATAAGAACAGAAGAATATAAGAAGAGCCCTGCTGGATCAGGCCAAAGGCCCATCTAGTCCAGCTTCCTGTATCTCACAGCGGCCCACCAGGTGCCCCAGGGAGGCACGAGACAACAAGATGCTTGCATCCTGTTGCCACTCCCTTGTACTCTGATGTAGCCCACCCCCTTTGTAAGGAGGTTGCACAAACCCGCTTAATAAGACAGGGAGCAGAGGGTAGGTAGGAGTAAATACACTGTGGGCATAGTGATCTGAAAAACAAAAAGCCCACATATTTTCTGCCCACTATTGATCAGCAGGGCCAAAAGGGGGGGGGCAGTCATATTGCTCATCTCTAGGTAAGGGCACAATTGTTTACTTGCTTGGAGGCAAGTCTCCGCAGCATGGCAGGGTCTACTGGGACCTGGGACAGCAATTTTGCTGTCTGACCTATGCCACAGGATCAAGCCCAGGAAGGGGGCTGGGATATTGATGGCACTGGTACCACAGATCCTGCCCCCTCTTGGGACTTGATCTGGCCATCCCCGGCCACCTCCCCACCCTCCCCATCCCATTTCGCCACCCCTCCCACCTCTCCTGCTGACTTACTGTTGCCAGCAATTGGTGGGAAAAGATATGATACAGGCCTTTCCACTGCACTTCCCACTGCACAGTGGACTACGAACTGTCAGAACGCCTTTTGTTTTATGTCAGTTGGCCTCATCATAAGGAGGAACCGACGATGGCCAGTTATAAAATTCTACTGGAAGAGAAATTCAGATGAAAAGTTCACTGCAGGAGAGTGACAGGGAAACTTGAGATTGTGATCATCTTTCTTCATGTGAGGTGAAGATGTTTATCATAAGAACATAAGAAGAACCCTGCTGGATCTGGCCAAATGTCAGGCCATCTAGTCCAGCTTCCTGTATTTCAAAGTGGTCCATCAAATGCCTCAGGGAGCACACAAGACATCAGGCTGCCTTCATTTTGTTGCCACTCCCTTGCACTTGGCATTCCCAGTCAAGATTGTCCACAGCATTTCAATTTGACAGCCACCAGAACCAGAAGCTCCTCTTCAGACATGTACTCATAGGAACATAGGAACAGCCCCACTGGATCAGGCCAAAGGCCCATCTAGTCCAGCTTCCTGATTCTCACAGTGGGCCCACCAGATGCCTTAAGGAACACGCAAGACAACCTGAATCCTGTGGCCACTCCCTTGCACCCGGCATTCTGAGGTGCATTGTCATCTGATATGTTTTTGTAATTTCAAGCGTTTGAAAACCCTTCAGTTATCAAAAATTCAGAAACATCACGGCTCACTTACAAAGAATGTACTTTATTTTCTTCAATCGAATGTATACACTATCACAATCTCTTACTGAATCTTTACTAAAATATTTCAAATGAAGGTTTACACACTTATCAAAAATCTGCTTACATTTTTTCCAACATCCCCCCCCCAGCAAAGTGATTCAATAAAAGGTATAAATGTGTGCTAAGATCTAAAGACATTGCTTATATACATCAGCACAGGTGCTAATTTATTCCAGGTCTATTCATCAGTCATATACAGAAAATATAGCGGGGTTGTAAGATCACAGGTTCAACAGAAATCATAATTTCATACTGATTTCCAAAAGCAGCACAAATAGACTTTTCCCCCACGTTATGAAAAATATACAATTTTATCACTTTACAGTCATGCACTTTGTTTGAAAAAGATCAGTAGTACTTTCCCCCCATTTCTAAAAAGATAGAAGGTCACTTTAAAACACTGATTTTTATAGCTATCATTTGGCTAAAAATGTGCCACTCCAAAAACAGGCTTGTGCTCTTTCTTAGAAATATGTCAGGAGCCCACCTGAGGTTTGTTTACACCACAGTTTGGTTTCTGAAACAAAAGTGAAGATCCAATGGCATTGGGTCAAAAATAAAGGGGAGAAGTATCACAAATGAAGAACGTACCAAGGATCTCATTCTGAAGTTTTAAAGTGGGTTCAGTCCAGATGGAATGTCTGTGTATTTTAACAGTATAAAAATTCAAAGTGTTAATATTGAAGAATTAACCATTAAAAATAAATGGTTTTTAATGACCATTTTTTTGGGGGGGGGATTTCCACCATACTACCATGCAGGCTTTCAAATGTGTGCCCCCCCTTTAGAGCACTGTTAAGTGGCTTTCAATGCGCATCGAACATTTAGTGTGGACTCCACTGTAATGTTTTCCATGAATGGAAATAGAATAGAATAGAATAGAATAGGAGCACACCATTGGGAAATGGTCCATCTATTTGTAGCATGCCTTCACAAAATGTGCTTCCTTTCTTGGAAACATTACTCTGGATACCACCCTAAAAAAATTTTTTGGGACAACTGAAACTTTAGCACCCAAGTCATACTGTAAAGTCATTGAGTGTCATCATTTTTCCAAGGAAGACACTGGTATCAGCCCAGGTTGAGCTTAATATACAGTAGCAATTAAAAACAAAAATGAAAACAAAAATCCCCTACAGATAGCACTCCATCTTTAAACTCTGCAACGCATGTCTTGCCTTTGGGTGTACCCTATGTTTTCATATATGAAAATACAAACTATCGTTTGATTCTAGGGGTGACCATGAAGTCACAGACATTTGTTTTGGAGTCTTTTGCTGCGTGTTTGGGCTACTGCCATGAACATAGTCTGTGCATTTCTACTTTAGTGGGTTGCACGAAACCTCTGTCTGCCGGTCTTCAATCAGATTTTTAAAATTCACTCTTGCACTCAGATTTTTTAATCACTCTCAGCACATCTCCTTTCCACAGATTGGATTTGTGCATAACGTTTGGGTTCTTGCTCCCCTTGTGTTTAAAGCATTACAGCTCTACCCAAAATCAAAATGCAGATGAGACGTTTCCTTTGGGCTATTGGTTCAGAATAAGCTATTGGTCAACAGAATAAGACAAGAAATCCAGACGACCAAAATATCTGGGGTGAAATCCCAAGAGACACGTTCAAGCATTTCTACACATGGATCAAGGCTCTCTAGATCACCTGTTCCAACCCTAATATGTTACATTAGAGGCTCTCATGACCCAGAGTGGTTTTTCAAGCGAGGAAATTCGACTGCAGTTTATTTATTTCCTGACTTTTCTCTATGGAGCTTGGCAGCTGGCATGAGGTTCCCAGGTGGTCTCCAATTCAGACACTGACCAGATCCCCTGATTAGCATCAGCAAGGCTGCTACTATTGCTGCAACCTGCTCCCATTCCCACCTTATCTCTAAGCCTGCTAAAAATGGTGACCAGCTCCCTCAACTGTTCATTCAATGCTTACTAGTCAGTAGCACACACATCTGATTACACAGACTGCCCCCACTATATCAGCAAAATGGTACTGTACTAGAATAAATACTACAGCCCAGAAAAATGTTGCTTCTTTAAAAATGCATCATCTCATGGCTGCTTATAGCCATTATTTTAAATGCTTCGGCAAATAGGTGGATCAAAATAGGGCTGTATGAATGTTAAAAATCCTTCTGCCTTGCAGAGCAAATAACATCCGTTGCCATCTCTTATCTGGAATACAGAAGAATGGAATTGGCTGGTGAGAAACTGGTGGGAAAGAATGCATACTGAGTAAAAACAGGGCAATCTGAAAAGCCACTCCTGTCCGAAGATCCAATCGAGAATAATAAGGAAAGTACTTGCGATTGGAGATGGGCAGTTTCAGAGCTGAAAGTGATGAGTTCATGGCCCATCACAAGTTCATTCATTCCACTATCATATCTGACAAAGGGGCCTCTCTCTCTCTCTCTCTCTCTCTCTCTCTCTCTCTCTCTCTCTTTTTTTTTTCCTATTGCTTCAGAAAACCTACCTCCTTCCCTGACTAGCAGTGAAAGTGGCACAAAGGAAAAGGAATGAGCTATTAGCTATCACAATGCATATCACAATGAATGCATAAGCTCAGAAATTCTGTCAATAATATGAATTGGTAACACAATTTATGCATCAGTTCAACAGGTCTGCACTGCTTCTTTCAGCAATGGTTTTGTACTGCATTTGCATTTGAATGTGATTTTTTTTTATTTTTTTGCATTTTCTGAGTTTGAAAATTGAAATTAGCATCAATATTGAGAAATTTTGTTTGTCTTTAAAATTCTTTTTTAAGAGGAAGTGCATACATCACAGGAAGCAAGTTATTACTTCCCCATTTTACTGTCTGTCTGCCTGCATAGGCTATATTAGTTTTAAGGGTAAAATCTCAAACCAGTTCACAGTGGGTCTTGAGCTCCCTAATGTATAAAAAGGATGTTTATGCATGCCCATTCCTCTCTAATTCATCTAGGGCTGATAATCTTTATTTGCTTTATTTGTAGGATAGAGACTGAGAGTGCAATCCTAACCTGGAGTTAAGCCAGCAAAGTTTGGCTGGCACAAGGGTCACCTTGTGTAAAGGGTAAAGTGCATTTGGACCACTCTCAGAGTCAGGGGGGATGGCACGTGTCTGTATGCTGGCCTCTCTGACTTCAAGAGTGGTCCAAACATATTTTATGGTGTCCCTTGTACCATCCAAACTTTCCTGGTTTAACTGTACCGGCCTAACTCCAGGTTAAGATTGCGTTCTGATACTGTGGCAAACAAAATTTGAGGTTTGTCCACATTTTACATGGCAGACTTGTTTGCTATCTCCTTATGGGAGGTTTTGGCAATGATCTGCATAAAACATGCAAGGAAGACATGTTTGTAAATATCTAGTGGGAATATGCCAGGGAGTCATACCCAATGATATTTCAATAATAATAATAATATCAAAAAGGGTAGGAGATAAATCTGAAAGGTCTGGCAGGACTACATTAAGAAGGAAAGATAAACCCTAGAAGCAGCCCTGATCAAACTTCCTTGAAGACCCAGCAACAGCAACCAAACTCAGAGGTGGATCTACAGGGAGGGCAGAGCTCAAAGTTTTACAAGGAGCCTTACCCTGTCATGTAAATCCCGCCTCTCCCTTGCTGCTGTAGCCAGTAAGCAACGCCAAGATGTTATTTTTCTCTGTGAGGATTGGCTAAAACGGTGCAGGAGAGGAGTGATTTCCACTGCAAGGTAAGGCTTCCTGCAAAACTTAGAGCTTTGCCCTCCCTTAGATCTGCCTCTGACCAAACTTGTTATGGATTCAAACTGATCACATCAACCAGTGCACATTTCTGAAAAGGAAGCCTTATGTTTATAGGGTCCCCTTGTAAAATGAATCTTCCACAAGTGGGCCAGTTCAGTGTCTCTCTTTAGCCAGTTAAAGGAAATCTTACACAAATACCCAGCGATTGCAGGAGACTGGAAAAGAGGATCAAGGTCTTTTTTCAAGAGAGGCAGGTTGCAAACGAGCTGTTCCATACTAACATGGTAACAAAATATGAGCAGAAGATTAGACACCGTACAGCAGTTCACAGGAGAAACACTTGGCTTGGTGAAGTGGTTGAACAGCAGCGGTGTTTTATGCAGGCAGCCTTTGCTTTGTGCAGCTTGATTGCTTACACTTCCGATCAACTCCTTTGGAGCATAATTTCAGTGAGTATATTCAAAAGAGGATCTTTCAAAGTCATGTCGAGGCTGAAATATAAATGACTGAAGGGGCGAACATTTCTTTCTAACATTATAAAGGGCGGGCAATCAGGGACACTGAGATGCCACTTTACACATAGTATTTTTTCTAACATGAAGCTAACCTCTGAATAAAAGGGGAAAACAAGCAAGGACACTCCTGTATTTACACTGGAGGGTGATACAAAGGCTGCCTGGACCTTTCATCATTGTACAGAAGAGGGAATGCAGGTAGGTGCTGCTTGTCACAAAGGCATCAGAAAAGCTACACTGCTGAAATACCTCTGCACAAATACTGGAGGCAAAGGACCAGTCCTCCTCCTCCTCCCCTGTGCACCCTGGTCCACCGTCCATCACGTAGAGAAGTTGTCTCTATTTTTCCTTGCAGTTGTACACACCTGTCAGCGCAGCAGCATGAAGGCTGTCTGATCATGCATGTGGCGTCCTTCGCGCAAGTAGCTCACCGCCGTACATAGCCTCCGATACCTCCGATTCACAAGCGTCAGCCAGGCCTGTGTAACCTGCAACTCGCCAAGCTAAAGGTAGCCCACCAATCTTTACTGCAGTGATCTCCCTGTTTCTGCAGCTTTGGGAAGGAAGCGAAATCAGGGGGTTTACGGAGCCCATGGCAAGCACAAAAGACAAGGCTGGAGGGCTGTGGTCAGCTTGGTGGGTCACAAGCCACACAAGCCTGGCTCTGGCCCACAGGATATACTTTTACTACAGGTAGATTATCCCTTATCCAGACATCCGGACTACTCCCAAAGCTGGACGTTTTTGTCCAAAATGCACGTTCTGCGTTTTCTCGTGGCTGTTGCTGGTGGTGTTCTCCATTCTTTTAGATTGTGAGCCCTTTTGGGACAGGGAGCCATTTAACTTTAATGTTATTATTCGCCTGTAAACCGCTTTGTGAACTTTGTGTTGAAAAGCGGTATATAAATACTAGTGATTGATTGATTGATTGATAGATTGATTGTGCAGTGTGAATTCTAGAAGGTCTTGTGCTCTGGCCTAACTCCAGTTTAGGATTGCGCTCTTAGTTGAAGAATGTCAAAGAGGCCAGCAGACCCCTGTATGGTTGGTTGCACAGTGAAAAGAGCAAGAGGAAACATTTCTCATTATATCTATGCAATTATTCTCAAATCCAGACCAATACAAAATGCAGACACCTTCCCATCCCAATCAGTCTGGATGAGGGATAATCAGCCTGAACCAGTCAAATTCCTTGAGAATTTTTAGAGAATTTTTAGAGCTCAGTAGAGAAATAGCGCTAAAATAAACTTGTTTAGGTAGTATATTGCCTTGTTAGTTCTGTACAGCTGCTGATCGCAACTGAATTCCATGGCATTCCTATCAGGGGGGGGAACACTAAGCTTTGCAGGAGCCCGAGCTCCTGTGTAAAGCAGCCCCCCTCGCCTTCAGAGCCATTTGCAGCTCAGAGGCTTTGCTCTCTGAGCCACGAATGGCTCTGAAGGTGAGGGGGAGAGGCTGCTTCACACAGGAGCTCAGGCTTCTGCAAAATGTAGCGTTTCCCCTCCCTTGTAGGAGTGCCACTGATTGCATTATGTGGCCAAAGCGAAAAAGGGAAACAGCTCCACAGGTCAGGGTTCTTTGTTCCTTCCTCCTCCTCGATTTTCACTGGGGTTCTGGGTTTTTTTTAAATATATGACCATACGACATAGCAGGTTTTTCACTACAATACAAATGACACAAATTGGCCATTAGAGGACAGTTATTAACTCATTTAACATTGTTCTGGATCAGCACAGCCTACAGGCTAGGCGTTTAGCTGCCTTATTTACACTATAAACAATTACAGGAAAGAAAAAACATAATAAAATAAACCCAGGCAGGTAGAAGTAGAGAAGTCTCTGTTTCTCTTGTTCTTTGTCACTCCCAGTTGCTGCAGCATGGAGGCCTTACAAAGGAGCCTTGAACTGGTTTCCTGAAAGATGTTGCCTGATGGATGGTTTGGAGCTTGCTGCATCCCCAAGTTTCCGCCAGACAACCTAAGAAAAAGACAGAGTGGAATCAGTTCATGTACTAGGAAAGCCAACAGCAGCTGAATTGAAATTCCTCTTTGTTGCACTAGATGGCACCCAAGTCCCAAGGTAACTTCATCAATGGATTTGGGAGGCTGATCTTATTAAGGTCTGCTGAAATTAGAACTACAGACATGCCTTAGGTAATGGTATCAAACCCGTAAATGAGGCTCAGAAGTCGGGTTCAATGCTAGGTCATCTGCTGGCAAGCCTGCAAGAGTCTGGGTTGGAATTTGTGGGGCGCTGAGGAACGTTTTGGAGCAAGCCAAGCCCCAAAAGGGACATACTTCACTTGAACCAAAATGGAATTGGACCGCTGGTGCCTTCACATCAAAAAGGTTGCAAGCAGCTGCTGAACTGATCCCTGGGGGAAAGCCAACAGGAGCCGGACAGCATCTGGTTCAAGTCAAAACATCCCTACAGGACAAGGGTGTAAATGTTCTAGATATATAAATATGTACATCATCATCATCATCATCCAGAAGGAGAAAAGGTATAGTTTGGAAATGGGCAAAGAGTAGGACATGAATGCAGGTCAAAGAGAGTAAAAGGCCACAGAGAAAAAGGCACATGCCAACAACATGTCCACAACGTACAGGTGCATACATGCATATGCCAGAAACCTTCGAGCCAAGATGGCAAAGCTGGGGTAAAAAAGGAAAAGATTTCCCCACAACCAAATGGTCTAGCCAGAACCGACTATAGGAGGCGGTGCTCATCTCCATTTCTAAGCCGAAGAGCTGGTGTTTGTCCTAGGACAAGCTTCCGTGGTCATGTGGCCAGCATGACTATACGCCGTAGCGCACGGAACACCGATACCTTGCCACCGAAGTGGTCCCTATTTATCTACTTGCATTTAGGTGCTTTTGAACTGCTAGGTTGGCAGGAGCTGGGACAAGCAACAGGATCTCCCTCTGTCGCGTGGTCTCGAACTGCCAACCTTCCGGCCAGCAAGCTCAATAGCTTAGCGGTTTAACCCGCTGCGCCACCATGTGCCCGCTGCGTACCACCAAGCTGAGGTACTTGGTTACAAAAGAGAACATAGATATAATGGGCATAATGGAAACCTGGTGGAATGGAGGGAACTGGCAGGATGTAGCTATTCCAGGAGACAAACTCTACAGAAAGGACAAAGTGGAGTCTATTGGTGGCGGTGTAGATTGGTATGTCAACAAGGACGTAACAGTGCAGAGAAAATGCAATAATGGATGAATTCATGTGCAGGTCATGATAAAGACTGCACAAAATGACTGTGCAGTGCTCTAGAACAGTGGTTCCCGAACTGGTGGGTTGCACTTGTTCCTGTCCCTTTAAGGGTTGGGGAGAGGGGGAAAGGGGGAAATGCGAGCCCCAGGTTTACACTGCTGTTGGGGGTGGGGAGGAAGGGGTTTTTTCCTACTTACCTCTGCCAGTGCCAGCCTTCTGGGGGCATGGGGGCCCCACAGAAGCCTCTACAGGGCTCCCTAAGCCTCAGGAATAGTAACAAAAAGTTGGAAAAGCACTTCCGGTTTTTTGATCAAAACCAGGAAGTGCTTTTCAAATGTGTGTGGGTTTCTTTTTGTGAGGCTTGGGGAGCCCTGAAAAAGCATCTGTGGGGCTCCTCATACCCCCAGGAGGAACACTGGCAGAGGTAAATAGGAACACACACACCCCAGCAGCAGTGCCCCTCACTTTGTGATGTCACACAGCATGGCACAGTGTGCCTGGGGCGCAGAAAAGCCCTGGTATGCCTCTGGCGGCACGGCCTGATCTGTGGGTCTGCTTCAAAGACAAAGAAACGGGCCAACAGCATTCCTGAAAAGCGTTAAATCCCAGCTCCTTCCAGGCTGTGCAAACTTATTTTTTATTTTATTCTTCATTTTAAAGGAGGGCCATTTGAGGTGTGGACTTTGCATTACACCTGAGCGCTCCCCATTTCAAAAGAGAGCACAACGTCACTGTCGCACAACCGAGAGCCTTCAGCAATGCCTCTCGTGGCGAAGAGGATTAAAGCGAGCGCTTCCAACACAAAGACATGCCACAGGCTTATGAAAACCACCGATGTCGAAGGGGAAGCGTTTCACAGCGGTCGGCAGGTTCATGCCTTTAAAACCCTTTTCAGTTTTTGTGTGAAGAAAAACATGATACTTTCCCCCACTCAACGGAGAGTGCGCTCACAGAAAGGGCTGAGCTTGCTGCTCCTGGCTAGGCGCCATGCGGCATCCCGCAAACCCACAGCGTTCACAATGTGACAAGGATTAGTGGTTTGCTTCCATTGACCACGTGCTTCTAACCTGGAGTCGCTGCCGCAGAGCTCTGCATTATGGGCAACCCAATCCAATCTGGGCTTCCAGAGGTGGATCTCACCATCCGTCACTGGAAGTCCAGTCCAGGTCTGGTGTGGCAAAAGGTGCACCGCTGCCATGCACTGTGGGACTGCCAGTGCAAGTGGCTGGGAGCCCCACGCCCATGCCAACAGCTCACCCAGGCCACCCTGGAGCAGGGAAGGATTGGGCTGGGCAGTGGAAGGTAGGTCCCAGCAGCAGTCATCCTAATCCAACATGTCCCCTGAGGCTCCTCGGATTGATGGCAGCTTAATAGCCAGTGTAGGTCTGAGGAGACCCATTGGTGGCCAGGCAGCTTACTTTCCCCTGCGTGTCTAGTATTCCCAGAGCCGTAACTTCTTGCCCCAGGACCCTGGGGCAGTGATGTCACGACTCCGCCCATTCCCGCCCCCCCCCCGCGCAGTGATGTAATGGGTTCTCCCCAGAGGAGGGGTGGGCATGCGAAGAAGCGCCACCTCCTTCAGGGAGAGCCCCCTGCCCTTGCGCCACAAGCACAAAGGCGGTTCCTTCCGTCGTCTCCTTGGAGGAGGGGCGCATACACAAAACGACCAGTGGACCAGGCTTCCTCTGGGGACAGCCTGGAGAGCACTGTCTTCGTGCTGCTTGCGGTGCAAAGACGGTCCCCTCCGTAACTGGGGCCGAGCCTGGGGCCAATTCTGCGCCCCCTTTTAGCACAGCGCCTGGAGCAGGTGCTCCTCAGGCTCCGCCCTGCAGTTTTGAGCATCCCGCCCCCAACCATAGGACTGGAGCAGCCCTACTGGAGTAGCTGCACTGCATAGGCTGCTGGCAGGGGCGTATTAAGGGTGCTGTGAGGGGATGCGGGGGCGGTGGGCGCCGGTTGCGGGGGAGGGCGCTGTGGGTGGGAAAAAGCAGAGTGCTTTTTGGCCTGCCCGCCCACCCGTCCTTGTGTCCAGTATGCCACTTCAGGATCCCACGTGTCCCCTTCGCTTCCCAAGGTAGGGAGCGAGGAGAACACAACGCCTGCCCGGGGCCTTCAGGGCGGCTGGAGTGAAATCGGAGGATGCCTGGGGTGTGGAAAAGCCCCGGTACACCCCCCCCCCCGGCTGATGGTTATGATTGGGGCATAAGTGTTTCTATGGGCAACCACAAATGTCATGGGATTACGCTATTGGAATTCTCCGATTATCTCCTTCATCAGCACAGATCCACAACAGTTAATGGGCAAAGATCAGAAAACGGCAAGACTAAAGCTAAATCTTACCTACATTGGATTGGACGTTTGCGGACTTATTTCCATAAACGTGCCTAGGATTGGGCTGAATAACCGCAGTTCTCTGCCCATTTACCCAGGGGAATTTCCCGCTGAATATGGTCAGACTTCCAAGTAAACGCAGCTCCAGAAGAGCGGTCTGAAACTCGGCACACCCAGGAAGGTTTCGGGGTGGTTTTAAAAGCAGATTCCTGTATCCTGTCTTGAATTTCAAGGCTCTGGAGCACTAAGGATCTCTCTGGGTTGCAGGGCTCTATCCTAGCAGGCATGAAGCCTGCTTGTTCCAGTTTATTCTGGCCATGGAAATTCACATGCAGGAAGTTTTACCCACCATGTTTTGCTGAAGGGAGCCAATCCACATGTGCATTTCTTTTCATAACCAAACTAGTTCCCTCCACTGAACTGAATAGGGGACAAATCCTGGCTCCTCCCAAGCACTCATTTCCCTAGCTAGGAGACAAAAAGCTAAAGCTCCTCCTCTGCGGCTCCTTTCTTCTCTTTCCAATAAGTTTTACACATGCAGCTTCCCTTCACCCCGAAGGAAGACAGCCAGTGGTCTAAGGGGAAACACAAAGTGACGGCTGGTACGTAGGAATGGAGGGAGAGGTAGGGGGGAAACGCCAAAGGAACAAAGAGCAGGCAGAGGTTTGGCAAGCCACTACCAAGGGATAAATGGCTAGTTTTAGCCATTTTTTCCCCTGGAGCAGGTGAAATTTGGGGCAGATACTGTACCTCATTATACTTAGGCAGTCTCCACACCATAGACTGAGAGGGCAATCCTAAGCTGGAGTTAGGCTGGCACAGTTAGGCCAGCAAAGTTTGGCCGGCACAAGGGACACCGTAAAGTATGTTTGGACCACTCTTGGAGTCAGAGAGGCCAACACACAAGACGTGCGCCACCCTCCCTGACTCCAAGAGTGGTCCAAACACGCTTTACGGTGGCCCTTGTGCTGGCCAAACTTTGCTGGCCTAACTGTGCCAGCCTAACTCCAGGTTAGGATTGTACAGTTAGATTCCTTTATTCAATGGGGATTTGACGCATTTAGAGATGACAGGTCCACCTGTCATAGTCATAGATGACATAGTCACGATGGCTCTGTGAAACTCTGCCACTGAAAACCAGTCAATAGGAAGCCACAGAGGAAAGAGGTTATTGCCCTCAAGCCTGCTTGTTGGCTTCCCAAGAAATCTGGATGGCCACTATGGGAAACAAGATGCCCTTTTTTGATGCACTGACTTTTGGTGTGCTTGGTCTAATAATTCCCGCTTGCCAGGAAATTCTGAGAACAGTAGTCTTCTTGCGATAAGGGTACCTAACAGAGAAAGTCAGGACCTCACCAAATGAAAAATGCCAAGAAAAATGACAGCCATGACAGTTAAATATTTGTAAAACGGTACGGGACAAGACTTCTGGTGTGTTGCTCTGCTAACCCCTACAGGGCACATCACCTACATCGTGCCGGAATCGTCCCTCTGAATTTGGTTTAAACATGGAAGACAAAGCAAATTGGTTCTCAATTGCTATGGAGGATAGGACCAAGGAAAATTGGTTTAAATTTCAAGGAAGATTTTGATTAAACATTAGGAAGGACGTCCTGAGAACAAGAATGTTTCCACAGTGGAACAGTCTGCCTTGGAAGGTGGTAAATTCTCTAGCATTGGAGGTCTTTAAAAAACCAATTTCTTCCCCGATGGGGGAGGTTAACATACACTGATTTCTTTAATAGTTGTATTAGAGAATGTGGCATATACAGGGGTGCCCCTGTATCCACTGGTTCGGTCTCCATGGTTCCAGTTATCCACTACCATGGATGCTGGGACACCTATTAAAAAGGCAGGGGAACATTAAACAAATCTCTTTTTTTTAACCTTGTTGCAGCAAAACCACTGGTGCCCCTTATCTTTAAAAAGGCATCCCTAGTACCCACGGTTTCAGGTATACATGGAGGGGTCCGGAACAGAACCCCAGTGGATACTGGGACTACGCCAGTATGCAACAATGAGAAGGAATGGGGTTAAGCAGAGGTAAGATAGCTGTCTAACAGGGGTGCGGTAGTTGTGGACTGCTTTAATTAGCAGGGGTTGTGTTTGATTATCTTGTAGGTCTCTTCCAACTCTGTGATTCTGTGCAATATTATAAGTGCCAGAATTAATGCAGAAAATTGGGTGTGTGTGTGCAAAGTGACGCGTACACCCATGCTTCCAGCATGTTTGAAAGGTTCAATTTGAAGATAATGAACAGCTCTAAAGTCTCCAATGGACAAGCGCTCTGAGTATGTCAGTGTAAAATCTCAGGTGCATACAGAGATCCAATCGTTATTTCTAATTGATGGTAATGTGGCTGCTTTGAATTACTGAAAAGCAATTCAGTTGCAGTGAACCAATTTCTCTGCGGGTGGCCAAAGAACAAGCAAATAAGCCCACACACATACAGAACAGAGCCTACAAGGCATTGGACAGCATTAACGCCACATTTGAATGTGAACCATGTGAAAGGCTGTGAAAATGGGACCATTACATTGCACATTTCACGAACAATTGCTTTCTCCTTTTCACTCAGGTCTTCTTCATAGTTTTCTTGTATTTGCCTGTCCAAATTCTCATGGACTTCAAGGACCTACAGACAAACACAATGGACATGGAATTATAAAATGATGCCACACAGTGAGTGATATCACTAAGGCCTGTCCAGCACACCAAGCGGGCAAAGAGAGCAAAATCTCAGCACATACACACAAAGAGGGAAAAGGGGACAAGAATGGAAAAGTACAACGTACCGGTAAAAGATTCTGGAGTTCCAGGTAAACATTTCAGGTAAACATTTCATTGACATAAGCTCAGTGGTGTAAACTAGCAGCTAGCATTAGGGGAATATTAGTGCAAAATATGTTCAACCCTGTGCATGCATACAAGTGCCAGGCACACTGTCTTTGGATCCTGAATGTAGCCATGAAGTTGTAGAGTTCCTAACACAAAATGTATTCGATGAGATCTGTTTTGGTCCACTGCACTGGACACTTTTTCAAGAGATAATCTAGTCCAGTGGTTCTCAAACTTTGTAGAATGGGACATCACTTCCGGTGGGTCCTGTCATGAGTGCCATTCTAAAATGTGGGTCCCATTCTAAAAAGTGGGAAAACTCACAATGGCAAAGTGATGTCATAGCCAGATGTGACATCATCAAGCAGAAAGTGTTGCCATTGTGAGTGACACTCCTGAAATGCAAACTGGCATTCTTGGACTACCTCAATGGCATAACCATGAAAGCAAGGAAGCAAGATTAGGACAAAATATTATGTAAAAGCACTGAACTAAAAACAAAATTAAAAAAAAACCCTCACCTGAAAATTAAAACTGTTAACACTCACAATAGGAATATAGCAAGAGTCAGGTCTGCTGCTTCCAAGATAGCTGCTCCCAGCTATCTGAGACCCACATGACATCAGGTTGCGACCCACCGAGTGGGTCCTGACCCATAGTTGCTCTACATTGCTCTAGTCACTTCTATTTGTTTTGTGTTTCAAGTTTCAAAATGCCTACAATCAGTGGTGTCATTCAAATGATTTAGGAACAGGAACTCACTTTTGAATTCGCACTTGTCGGGAACCCGGAACCAGCCACGGAGCCCGTTAGGATCCGGAACGCCCGTTCTGGTCCGTTCCCCCTGAATGACATCATTGCCTACAATGATTGCCTTCACTGACCAGCGGCGTCATTCACCTGGTACGCTGGGCAGGACTTACCTTTGAGCGGCAGTCCGCCTGTTGCGTCACGCCGCGTTCCGCCGCTTTCCCGCCCGCCCCGGGCGGACTGCTGCTCAAAGGTAAGTCCCGCCCAGCGTACTGGGTGAATGACGCCACTGACACTGACCTGTATCACACATTTTCAAATGGCAATATTTCTGCATTCCTCATTATATCTTGTTGATTTTGGGGACAAATCACAGGAGATAGTTTTCTCCATAATGCCATGTTTGTATGTAGGCTTCCCCATGACATCTGATTGGCAACTGATTTCACTGAATCAGAAAGTCTCATCATATCTGAGATTTTAATTAAAAAACCTTTAAAAAACATTTCTAACTCTTAAAGTTACTGCAATAAGCTTGAAAATGGGGTGGTGGTGGTTTTTGGAGGCAAAGACTAGCAAAAACTCAGAAGCTAGACAGGGCAGTAAGTTGAGTAGGAAGCAGGTGAGTTTTCAGTACCCTGCACAACTCCTTAGCCCATTGCTCTGCCCAGCAAATACAATAAAATGTATAAGGTTTTTGGTTGGAGCCAACATGCGGGTTAATTTTGAACAGCATATTTATTCTTTTGATGGAGACACGGACTGGCTTGCGCAAACTCATACAGAGGCCAACATGGACCAGAAGCTTCACAGAGTTGCCTTTCATTTGTTTCACTGAACTGCAGATTGACCACTTAGAAACAGGACACCAAAACTGGTCTGCAGTGTCTGCTTCCTTCTGTGTGTTAAATGTCTCCGTTTTAAAATAGGTCATTCGCTTAGGGCCTCTAACCTACTTTGAAGTTTGCATTACCCACTCACTCTAACACACACACTTTGGACCAGCAGTACATTTGCATGACTGTATAGCATTGTTTAAAGAATTCAATCCATTGCTTCGGGTTTTTTTTTTTAATCTTTACAAGTTGACCAATGAACCTAGATCCATGATGAAAAGCCTAGAATTAATTATTGATCCAGCTGGGTTTCGGTCTGTGGAACTAACTCATTTGGCCTTCATACGTCTGCAATATTCTCTGCCCACCACGACAATCAAATCCCAGTGCACAGCCCCAGAAATGCCACACTGGGAGCCAAATGCGGGCTGCCCCTACAGGGTAATGCACAAGGCAAGTTGCTGAAATGGCTTAATTAACGGCTGCCTATAATCCAGGCTGAGGCTTTTCATCATTCCTTAATGAGAGCATGAAATTCTCCAGCAAATTAGCTAATCATGTTATTCTCATCAATCTCTCCCTTTCCCATGCAGAAGTGCAATTCCAGGAATATGGTGATTTAGCAGGGTGGGGCTGTTTTTAACATGAGTACTATGATTGCTTCACCCCATCAGGAGGCACTGATGGGTCAAACTACACCAGCTGAACTTCTGCCTGTCACATAGCTGTGAAAGATACAGCACGATTATTAGAAGACAGGGTGGCAACTATGGTTGTACAGTCTTCTAGTATTGTCATCTTTCTCCCAGCTCTACTCTTGTGCTTTTAATAGCAGCCTGACTTAATGTAACACATTCCTTCATGGCCTTTCGGAGAGGGCTCAAAACATACCCATTTCATCTGGCTTTTGGATGATGGTTGGCTGTCTGCCCTCTATCCCTCTGGAATATTGTCATAGTCTGTTCACTCCTCTGGTCAATTGTTTTCCTACCCTCCAAACGGCCTGATATGGAGAATTGGGCCTGGCTTCATTCTTGTTCACTCTCATTGCTCCCATTACTGTTTAATACTGTTGTTGTTTTAATCTTGTTTTACTTATTGTGGTCACATTGCACTTTGTCTGTTCTCAGTAAGCCACCTTGGGCATTTTCTTTGGCATGGGAAAGCTGGGGTATAAAATAAATACATAATAAATGTAGGAATTAAGACATCAAGAGCCCAAGCCTAACCTGGAATTAGGCTGGCACAGTTAGGCCAGCGCAAGGGCCACCGTAAAGCGTGCTTGGATCACTCTCTGAGCCAGGGGGAGATGGCACACGTCAGATGGCCTCTCTGACTCAGACAGTGGTCCAAACATACTTTACGGTGGCCCTTGTGCTGGCCAAACTTTGCTGGCCTAACTGTGCCAGCCTAACTCCAGGTTAGGATTGCGCTCTATGGAGATAACACTTATCCTGGCATATAAATTAAGTGATGGGAAACCCTTGTTTGCGTAATCCTGTTATAGGTTGTAGAACAGTGGTTCCCAAAAAAATTTTGACTGGCGGCTCCCCTGACCTACTGGGCCACTGGCCATGGCTTTCCATTAGGGCTACAATCCTATATATCAATGTTATTCAAACTGTGGGTCATGACCTGATGTCAGGTGGGTCATGGAAAACTGGGAGCAGCTATCTTGGAAACTGCAGATTTTCTTACCTTTCTCTTTCTATTTCCTTCTCTCTTTTTTTTAAGCTTCTTATTACGCTACTGCAATTGGTATCTTGTTGTGTTGCATTGTTTTATTTATGTATGCCAAGAAAGGTTACGGAAATAAATGAAACTGCAGACATTCTTGCTATATTCCATTTGTGAGTGTTAATAGTTTGAATTTTAAAGTGAGATTTTTTTTAAAAGAATTTGTTTTTAGTTTAGTGCCTTTGCACAATATTCTATCCCAAGCATGCTTTCTGTCAAAGATGTTTCATGGTTGTGCATTTGCTTCAGCCCAAGAATGCCGGTTTGCATTCTATGAGTGTCATTTGATTACGTCACACTGACAGCACTTTCTGCTTGAAGATGGCACTTCCGGCTACGACATCACTTCTGGGTTAATGATATCACTTCCAGTGGGTCCCAACATGAGTGCCATTCTAAAAAGTGGGTCCTGGTCTGAAAAGCTGGAGAACCACTGCTATACAGTGTATAGGATGGCAGGTTTTTGTGAGGATCCGCAGCTCCCCTGATTGATTTCCACAGCTCACAGTTTGGGAACCACTGGTGTAGGAGTACAGCCAGGTGGCAACCCTAGAAGAGAACTATGATATCTGTGTTATTTCCAATTCCTACTCCTTTTACAGGAATATGTTCTACTAGTCCAGTTTTCTCTATCCTTGGATGTTGACAGAATGCAGTGTTAGCAGTCTTCACATTCAAAACAGAATCCTGGAGTTAGAAATACAAGCAGATCTGGCAGCTGAGTAAGCGTTCTCCCTTTCTTGATATCGATGCACACAAACTAACTTCGAAGATTAGTTCTGTGCCCTCTGGCCTGATACATTAAGAAGGGTTTTCACAGCTCTGAGACTGCAGATAACGAAAACGATGGCCCAAGAGGACTGGTATGGACATGTTGAGATGACATTTAGGCTCCGTATACGTGAAGATGACAACGTGGAGGATTTGATTCAGTATCACTGTTATTTCATTCTAAATAAAGATGGGAGGGAAGAGATTCCTGTCTTTCCTCTTAGCCAGAATTACTTGCCTGAAAATCCTGAGCAATGAATTGGTGACGGGATGAACGTTATGGGCGTGAGTTTTATGCGTACGTGAGATAGGACACAAGGATCCTATCCCGGTTTGGTTGTCTACAATATATGGCAAGGCAGTATTTTTTGCTGTACAGTAAAGGTACATTTGGTTATCTAGAATTTCTTAGTACAGCATAGACATTTTAACTGCGTCAGGGAACACCACTGTTACTGAGAATCCTTTTCTAGTATGGGAAAATGCTGGTGTTTCCCATAGAAAATACTTCAGTTGAAGGAATGGGTCACAGCTCATTGGCAGAGCATTTGCCAGGTAGGGCTGGGAAAATTGGAGACAAATCGCAACAATTGTACTATACTGCCAAGACAAACAGGAAAAAAAATCCAGCTGATAGAATTGGGAAGAGTTTTAATCCAGACATTTTTTGGATGAAACCAGTTTCTTCTCAAGGAACTTAATATTTCAGAGAACTTAACATTTCAATATGAATGTCATAAAAAGAGTTAAAAAGAACTTCACCACCACCACCACCCCAAAAAAAAGAGTTGTTTTAGGTTTTGTTTGGTGACGTTCTTTTGAACTGTATAAAATTTCAAACTGAAATGTATTAATTCTCTTGACACTGGCTTCAGTCGAAATACATTGATAATGAAGCTATTTCCCATCCAATTTGACCAGAAGTGGGTTTTTTTCATTTGCTTAAGGCTCTGAGAGATCTATGTCTGAAACCAATGATCTGAAGGTAGAAAGTCACCATACAGTCAACATCTAAAGTCAGGCAGAATGAATTTTAAACATAAGAACGTTAAGAAGAGCCCCACTGTATCAGGCCAAAGGCCCATCTAGTCCAGCTTCCTGTATTTCACAGTGGCCCACCAGATGCCTCAGGGAGTACACAAGACAACAAGATGCCTGCATCCTGTGGCCACTTCCTTGCATCTGCCACTCTGAGTAGCCTACTACTAACGTAAGGAGGCTGCACCACCCATCATGGCCTGCAGCCTGCAATGGACTTATCCTCCAGAAATCTGTCCAATCCCCTTTTAAAGGCACCCAGGCCAACTTCATTTCATTACTACATTTGGGCTCGCACATTTTTAGATGTTCAACGTCTGGGAACCCTGCCTTTTTCCAGCGTCACCATCACCCTGCTGCAACTTGCATTAAGGTCTGTGATTCGTCATATGACAGCGTACATGCACACACGCACGCCTACACCTCCTACCTTCATAGCATGCACCACTGCTTCCGGTTTCTGACTTATGGGGACATACCCTACGGAAGGAGAGGAAGCCAGTTCAGGAGCCATGCGGGCTGGGCCCTGTAAGAAACAACAACAGAGAAAGCAAACACTCATAAGGATACATATACATAATATTCTATAGATACTGGAGTCTGTCCTGTTTTCAAAAATGCATCTTCCAAAACAAAATGCACCTTCCTTTTTTCTTTTTTTAGATTGTGAGCCCTTTGGGACAGGGAGCCATTTAATTTTATTATTATTATTACTATTTGCCTGTACACCGCTTTGTGAACTTCGTGTTGAAAAGAGGTATATAAGTACCTGTTGATTGATTGATTGAAAAACAATAGGAAAATATGGAACACAAAACTCGTTTTGGCCTTTAAGTTCTTTTTCCCCCCTTTGTAACTAAATAAGAGGATGGCATATTCTGGTCAGTTGGCAACCCCATTTATGGCCTCCCCAGATAGAAGACATACAGGAGTCGGATTTTTGCACATCCATTTCCCAACTCAGGTACTGGCTATGGAACCACTGCATTAAGGGTCTAACTCAGTGGTTCCCATCCAACTGTGAGTCGTGGCTCCCCAAAGAGCTGCAAAAAACAGCCAGGGGAGCTGCAGAAACCTGTCGCATTACGCATTGTATAGGATTGTAGCCAGTGGTGTCATTCAAATGATTTAGGAACAGGAACTCACTTTTGATTGGCACTTTTCGGGAACCCAGAACCAGCCACGGAGCCCGTTAGGATCAGGAACGCCCGTTCTGGTCCGTTCCCCCTGAATGACATCACTGATTGTAGCCCTAATGGGGAGCCACATCCAATGGTCCAGTAGGTCAAGGGAGAAAACGTTAGGGAACCACTGGCCTAACTGCACTTGTACACAAATGCTCGTATGGCAGTCCAGCAGACCCTTTTAAATTGTAACATTCACTTGGGGTAGAGGGCAAATGGGTTTGAAGAAGCTGGGACTGGGGAGAAAAACTGCTCAACTCTTTCCCTGCTGGAGTAACACCAAATTACTCCATCAAGTGATTTTCCCCTTCCGAGGGATTCCCTGCTGCTCCTCTGTTCCCAACTGTCTCCTCCTGAATTAGTAATTCCAGTTTAGAATACGTTGGATTAATGGTAGAGGCAATTTTGTGCAATGTGGCCTGGCCCTTGACGGGATGAAACATTTGTTTAGACATACCAATTTAACTTTTGGAATGGTTTATGGCACTGTGTAACTATGGCACTATGATTTATGATTTATGGCACTATGTAACTCAGGGTGCAATCCAATGCAGTGCCGGAATGGCAAGGTTGGCCGGCCAGCGCCATATTCGTTCACACCCTTACCGGAGTGCGGCTCCGGCCTCACTGATGGAGGGGAGGCTCCGGCCTCACTGATGCGCTCCTCAGATCTGCGCCTGGTGAACAGCAGATGCAGATCCGAGAAGACCACACAGCCCAAATCGGAGCCTCCGATGGATGGATGGGCCTCCTGGATTCGGCTTTATGGCTGAATCTGGAGCCTGCCCATGTCCTGCCCTCCCCCCGCCCAGAACCTCCCTTCTCCCGCCAATCCCATTCCCATCCCGACATGGAGCCTTCCTCGCACCCGCCAGGTTTGGCTGACGCAAGGGAGGCTCGGCATGGGTGCAACAGGACCAGCGCTGCCTGCAGTGCCAGTCCTCTTGCAGTAGTGCCGACACGGGGGTGCTGCTTGGCGCCCCCGCGTTGGCGCTACCGACGTGGTACCAACATCGGTGCGATGGGCGTGCCAGGATTGCGCTGTCAGTGGCATACTTGAGGGTGGGGCAAAGGAAGCAAATGCCCTGGTTGCTGGGCTTGCGGGTGGTGGTGACATAATGCCCACTCCCCTTACCCATGCCCTGGGGCCGGGAGCCCAGCAGCTTTGCTGTGTTCCAGGCGGCACCCCCTGGCTCCTCAATGTTTAGAGGCCAAGTTTCAGGCCAAGTTTCCTCTGAACATCAGAGGAGATGGGTGAGGGTGCATGCGCTGCCCAGCAGCTTCTCTGTGTTCCAGGCTACACTCCCCCCCC
>JAJKFI010000033.1:6525423-6561196 GCA_029204185.1 Lerista edwardsae
TTTTTTTTTTTTTTTTTTTGCATAAAACCAAGGAGGATTATTTTGTTGGGTTCTGAAGATAAACGAGGATGACAGAATGGAATGTTCCAGTCATGCAATGCATAGGAGAGCTCACTGGGTTCTTTTCCTAATACTTAAAAATATATCCCATGTTTTAGGATTTCAAATACAATGTTTTTGATACAGATTGGACAAGTAATTCTAACACTGTTTTGTTTCAACGGTTTTAGCCTCCTGCTTATTCAACTCTCTTTCCCAGCTTTCCAATGCTCAGACCATGTAACACACCAGCAACAGTAAGAGGCAGATTAAGAGTGCAATCCTAACCTGGAGTTAGGCCAGTACAGTTAGGCTAGTAAAGTTTGACCAGCACAAAGGCCACCGTAAAGTATGTTTGGGCCACTCTCGGAGTCAGAGAGGCCAGCACACAAATGTGCGCCATCCTCCCTGATTTTGAGAGTGGTCCAAATGCCTAACTCCAGGTTAGGATTGCACTCACAGAAATTTAACCTCAAAATTGTAAGATTAACATTTGGAAAACCAGAAATATTACAAAAAATCTTATAGAAATGCAAGTGTCTTCATGGTATTGCTTCTTCACAAGTCCAGCCTAAATACAGTTATGCCTTTTATTAGGTTTCTTCATCACCCCTGCAATGTTGCTTGCTTTTTGAAGGCATTAAAAACCGCACATAAACAATATTCCTATTCTATGAGAATTCCTTTGAGATGATTGGATGTTGTACTGCAGCACTTAGTGGGTTGTGCCTGTTGAATCCTGAACTCTCCTGAGACAGCAATTACATCTTCTTAAGCAAAACCATTAGGAACTCTTTTGTTCTTGTTTTGAAACTAATTAATATATTTTGAATACTATTAATACAACGGACGGTGGTTTTACAGATAGTGAGTCTGAAGCAGTAAGGTGAGTGGATATTTTGGAGTAATGAACTGGAGGAAAAGATGTATTAAAAAATTGAAAATATTGCACAGGACCAAAAGCAGCTTCAAATCCCATGAAAAATTAGTGAAATATTGTTCATCAGCGTTATTCTTTAAATAAGGGCGCAATCCTAACCTGGAGTTAGGCCGGCGCAGTTTGGCCAGCAAAGTTTGGCTGGCACCAGGAACACTGTAAAGTATGTTTGGACCACTCTCGGAGGCAGAGAGGCCAGCTCACAGCCATGCGCCATCCTCCCTGACTCTGAGTGGTCCTAACACACTTTGTGGTGGTCCTAGTGCCAGCCAAACTGTGCCGGCCTAACTCCAGGTTAGGATTGCACCCTAAGAGATATAAAAGGGAGATGGGCAGTCCAATCCTATTGACCAGCGCACCATGTCAATACAGTTGTAGGAGCCCCGGCTGCCGACAGAGAAGGTAAACACCAAGTGGTGCAGGGGTGTGGGGAACGGGGCAGGTGTTTCTAGGTAGGGTGGAATGGGGGGAAGGACACGGCTGGGAGGGGGTGGGCCCAGCGATGGAATTCGCTGAATTCTATCCCCCATTGCAGGCTTGGAAGCCCAACATGGGGCTTCTCAAGTCCGTGCCAGCGATTGGCACGGACTTGAGAAGTCCCACTTCCCAGTCCCATGGCTGGGGCTTTACTCGGGGTCAGGCGATGAATGACCCCTTACTCCGAGGAGACCTCCATCCAACTCACATGCAGTGGTTGCCATTTGGAGCCACTGTTTTTATGTGGTATAGGCTTGGGAACTTTAGTTTCTATTCTGTTGTACCTTTTTGTCCTATTGATTTTGCAAACACTTTTAAATAATTCTGCAGCTGATTAAAACGATCAAGGGTGCAATCCTAACCTAGAGTTAGGCTGGCACAAGATAGGCCAGCAAAATTTGGCCGGCACAAAGGACACTGTAAAGTATGTTTGGACCACTTTTGGAGCCAGAGAGGCCAACACACAGACTTGGCTAACCTCCCTGACTGCAAGAGTGGTCCAAACATGCTTTACGGTGGCCCTTGTGCCAGCCAACCTTTGCTGGCCTAACTCCAGGTTAGGATTGTGCCTTCAATGAGCCCTGGGAAGTTGTAGCCTCCTTTGCTTCACCTTGTCTCCTCATGTGCTGTGGGAGAATATTGCACAATAATTCAGTTCTCTTCATATGCAAATTCGCTATATGCAAATTTGCTTATCCACAAGGGAAAGAACTGAAAGCTACCTCTCATTATCTGCGCTTCTGTTCTTGTTATCTGTTTATGCAGAAACCTTCCAGAGGCTGCAGGGACCTTCAGAATGGCACCTGTGACAAGTGTGGACCCTCTAAAATGGCCGCTGCAAGCTTCCGCTAGCCATTTTAAAAGGGTCCACACTGGTCACAGGCACCATTTTGAAGATCCCTGCATCCTCTGGAAGATCTCTGTAGCATTCAGATATCTTTTGGCACTTCCTGCTTGTCAAGAGCAAAAGAAGGCTAGGCCATGGTTTGACTCCATTTTGTCAACATGACTCCATTTTGTGGGAAAGAGCTGAAGCTGCTAAAATACCAGCTGGTGGTAATCAGCTCACTTCCTGATGTAATCAGGAAGTGTAATTTCCTATCTACTTTGTTTCTGCAGGCGTGAGGTGTGAGGTCATAGCGAGGGTCAGGAAGAACAAACTAATCAGGAAGGTTCCATCCAGCTGGTGCTGCAATCAAGAAGATTCCACACAGCTGAGACCCATCACTTAGGTTGTGTATGTAACTTTTTCTGACCATTCTGTGACCTCCGGATGTTCCATCACCTCGTCAGGTGGTGGTCGACCTTTATCCTGATTGGATAATTGATTGTGCTAGAGAGGTATAAAGATACCCAGTTTTGGGGGTACAGATCATCACACACCATCACACCATCAAGACACCCTCAAGACCATCAGGCCTTCAGACCACCAAAGAAGACCATCAGATCTCCAGACCTTGAGATCACCTTCTCCAAGCCGTCCAAGATGCCCAGCATGGACCTGCTGCCTGCACTGGACTGAGAAGAAAGTGAACCTACCATGCACGCATGGACTAGGCTCTAGTCTAGAGTTAGGCATACAGTTGTTTTCTTATTTTAAGGTGTATCTTAGTTAAGTCTCTCTTAAGTCTTTCCTAACTGTTTTGGTAACTGCTTGTTCTTTTCTGAATAAATTATAGTTAATCTAGAAGCTTTATTTGTAGTTCTGTAGTCTGTAATCTAGAAGCTTTATTTTTAGTCTGTATTTGGAACCAGACTAAATTCAGTTCTGCTGTTTGGGCACTCTACCAGTTAAGCTTTAAAGCTTTGGGATAGGTGCCTGTAGACAGGGCAAGTTTAACTGGGGGAGTTTTAAAGTTAAGAGTTTGTTCATTGCTCTTAGAGGCTTAGCTGTGGTCCCAGGCTGGTAGCAGAGGACGTATGCCTTGTTGCCTTGAACTGGATGCTTAAGGACACACTCTGATGAACGTTCACAACTCATATGGGCCCTGGGCTGGTTATAGGGCATATGAGCCTGTGAATTACACTGCTGCACTCCTCTCTGCCAGATTCTTCCGATGGCAAATATGGTACGTCTTCCACCATAGGACACCCCTTGCGTCTAATCCCATAGATCCTATAGTACAAGTGATTTGTTATCTGTTAATTCGCTATCTGTGCGGGTTTCCAGGAACATACCCCTAGCAAATGACAACTGACTGTACCATTTTTAGGACAGAAACTATGGACAGTCCAAACATTTGTAGAGCTGAGCCTTAACAGAATTCTGCCCAGTTCTCCGGACAACCTGTCTGAGGATGAAATGGTCCATACGGAATTCTCTCTCTCTCTCTCTCTTCTTTATAGTAGTGCAAGGAAAACTACTGAGAGCCAAACCTTCAGAAGATATCTAAGCATTCAAGTATTTATGCTTACTGTGCCTCTGTAGCTTGATCTTTTCCCCTTGTCCTTCCTTGCTACCCTTTCTCCCCTTCTCTGAAGCGCATTGGTTACTATGGAAACCAACATTCGTATAGGCAGCGCTCACATGCATCTGCTGACATAACAAATCAGTTTAAAAAGCGGCAACGTCAATGTGGGTGATGGCAATCTGACCAGCTGAGTGTCACCGGCTTCTTGTTTCACGGACAATGCTTCATTCACCTGTTACTCTACAAAAGTGGTTGGTTCCCAACCTTTTTTTGCACCTGGCCCCCCTTTTTCAGGTATGACAACCTGTTAGCCACCCCTTTCTAGGACCAGAAGTGATGCCATTACGCAGGAAGTGAAGTAATCGTTTCAAATAAATCGCACCTTTTTGAGAGTCGAAAGAACTCCACATCCTTTTTAGAATGTTCTGAATGCTTTGTCTCCAAGTGACGCTTGAGTTCAGTGACTGATTCAGCACTGAGAGCAACGTTGCACAGATTGCATTGTGGCTTCTCTATGTCGTTGCTGATCAAGGTGGTAAAGGCAAATTTTGGGTGGTCTTCAGATTATTTACATTTCTCTTCCCTGTGAGGTCAGACTAAGAGCCCATATCCTAAAGCCCGTCCCCAGCCAGCGTGGCCCCGATTCGGGCCACTCCTGTCCACATTCCTCTGTGCCTGCAAAACAGCAGGCGCAGATCCAAGCAGGCCCATAAGGGCGACCGGGGCTTACACGGGTGCAAGGGGAAAACCTCCCCTTGTCCTGCATGTTGCTACTGCTGCCTCCTAATGAGCTTTAGGATACAGCCCTGTTATGTCGGCCTTACTATGTTGGCCTTACTTAGGATTGCGCTGTGACTTAGGCATGCACATGGATGTTTCCCTAATTTCCCTTGCAGCTACAAGCATTGAGGAAGTGGCAGCTTAATGGGAAAGCCTCTTCCCTAGCCAAAATGAGGCTTCCAAGATGGTGGTGCCCCGTTTTTTTTAAGATGGCTGCCCCATGCTGTTCGCGACCCCTGAAAATCAGTCCGCGACCTGACCCCCAGGTTGGGAACCACTGCTCTACAACATTAAGCAGCTGCACAATGTAGGCCAGCCACTGCTCTTTTGACTGTGCTGGCTGCCCATTTGTTTTTAGGAATGATTTAAAGCCCTTCATGGCTTAAGAACATAAGAAGAGCCCTGCTGGATCAGGCCAAAGGCCCATCTAGTCCAGCTTCCTGTATCTCACAGCAGCCCACCAGGTGCCCCAGGGAGGCACGAGACAACAAGATGCTTGCATCCTGTTGCCATTCCTTTGCACCCAGTACTCTGAAGTAGCCTACTACTAATGTAGGGAGATTGCACAATCCATCATTGCTTAAGATAGGCTTAAGATAGGATGACTTAAGGGGAAGGAAGTGCGTCCTGGAGGTTGGGCTGCTTCCCTGCCTGAAAAAGCTAAGCAGGATCAGCTCTGATCTTGCCTTGGATGGGCGACTGGAAGCCACTGATGGATCTTCATGGACGAATGTGGAAAAGTGTGGAATGCAGAGAGGTCAGCTGGCAAGACATGGACAATATCTTGAGAGCCAGATTCGAGGCGTGATTTGGGGTGGCCTCTGGAAGCTTGGACAGTACAAGTACTGTGCAGTCAGAACTACACTATGAAGGGGAAACACGTGGAGAAATGGATAGTTCTGCAAGTATAGAAAAATATTTGTAAAAAGCCAATTTGGAAAAAAAAAACAGGGTTTATGGTGTGCCTGCGCATGTAAACCGCCTTGAGCCTTCAAGAAAGCCTTATACTGTAATAAATAAGAATATTGAGAATATCTGCATGATCACATCTTCCAATACGATATGGCCATTTGCTGTGATGATCAGGAGGGGGACAGATGTCCTGCCATTATCCAAGTTTCAGTTGGCAGCAATATGAGGAACTCTCTCCCTGTCAGTTTAAGAACAGAACACTCCCTGCTGTCCTTCCAGCAGATTTTCATGATTAGGTCTCCCATACTTAGACCTTTTCTTCTTTGACTTACAAAACTGGGCCCCTCTAAAGTACTGACAGGTCCCTATCACAAAATTTCTGGCCATATGACTCTGGGATAAGGCACCTTGTAAAGTTCTAACTTCTAACAATCATAAGGAAAAGACACATTTAGACCACTTATTTAGACAAATCCTGAAGCTGAAGCTCAAATACTTTGGCCACCTCATGAGAAGAGAGGACTCTTTAGAAAAGACCCTCAAGCTGGGAAAGATTGGAGGCAAAAGGAGAAGGGGGCGGCAGAGATGGTTAGAGAGTGTCACTGAAGCAACGAACATGAAATTGGGCGAACTCCGGAAGCTAGTGGAGGACAGGGAGGCCTGGCGTGCCGTGGTCCATGGGGTCGCAAAGAGTCGGACACGACTTAGCGACTGCACAACAACAACAACAACAACAACAACAAGGCAGGAATGTCAAACCTGTTTCATACAGTAGGCTGCATAGCATACATGGGCCAGAAGTGACATCATTAAGCAGATGATGACCAGAAATTAGCACTTTGTTCTCACATAGAAACTCATAAGGACAGAAGTGACAGAAGAGAATGACCAGAAGAGAAAACATGCAAATCTTGTTCACAATTTCAAGGTACGAGACAGCTCAATTACAAACGCATAGCCCAATGTGTTTCGGCGGGACGCATCCAGCCCACAAGCTTTATGTTTGCCACCCCTGAATGAAGGTGTATTTAAAGGATATTACCTCCTTGTATACAGAATTTGTATTTGCCGAATCTGGATTTCTTGGTAATGTAGTAGAGAAGAGAAGGTTGCTGTGTCTTTTTAATGGTTGTCCTCTAACTTTGGAACCACTTGTTCATCAAGCTGGTTCTCTCATGGCCTTTTTCTGTGGTTACCTTTGAACTAGGCTGGCCAAGCAATCACTGTCAACATGGTGCGTTTAAATTAGATTTTATGCCATTATATTGTTTTGATGCTATGCTTATATAATAATACAATTTACCATTAAAATACACCTCAGCTGTTTTGAGGGCTCTTTGAGGGCAGAAAATTACGGGAAAAAAGAAATGAAATGTCCTTGCTCCACAAAGACAAAATCACTACAAAAAAATGTCAGAAAATAGAATAGGCCAAGGGGAGAAAAACATTTCTAGTGAAAATGCTAACTTTTCACATGAATGTCTGACTCATACATCACACACATCAGGAGAGGAGAAGGGAAAAACACAAGCATCTCTTTAGCTGAAATTGCAGGATGATTCATTCAGAAACGTGAAGGAAAAAATAACACCATTCAGTTTTAACACACTGTCATCGCTTCTTGGTGAGAAGCATTTCTGTGAGAACATGCTAAAAAATACCCTTTCCCTCCCTGTTCAGGATGAGCCGGAGACTCATTGTCTTTTGGGAAGAAAATATTGCCCATCTGGGCAAGGTACTCAACAGTGAATGACAACAGATACACAAAAGCCACAACAGGAAGCAAGAAACCAACTCAGAAGTTCTCCACCAGCGGACAAGACAGGAAAGTTAGGGAAGGTGAAAAAGCTGGCTGCGTCCACTTCCTGACCTACCTCCGCTGTTTGCACTGAGACTATTTCTCAGTATTTGGAAAAACGATGGATGGGGGCTAGTGGCAGAAATTGATTTTTTTGGCAAGGCTGCCCAAATAATGGCATGGAAACCACAGTGTCTATAATAAAAATCATCTTTCTGGCATGATCTTCTCTGGCCATCTTTACATGGGTGGCTGGGGCAGGGGGAAGATTAATGAAGTGGCGCATATGGCTGATGCTTCCTGTCCCAGCAGGCAGTCGCCCCCCTCCTCCCAGTCCAGCTGTCTAAGGAAAGAGGAGGAAGCCACTCACAGCACAATCCTAAATTGCACTGCATTCGCGAGGCCATCGGGCCTGCGCCAAATCCGGCACTCTTTAGGTGTGCTGGGAAGCCTCCCTGGGGCAAGGGAATGTTCGTCCCCTTGCCCAGAGACGTCATCCGGGCGCGCCAGGAACCGGAATGCCTGGATGATTGACAGCCCTCCGCCCCTATGGCGGAGGGCAGCCACGCCTCACTGTGCCTCACTGCGCCTCAAATCACTCCATTTCAGAGTGATTCGGGACGCGAGGGAGGGCGGGTGTGCCCAGGAGCAGCTCGCCCGTCCTCGGGAGAGGTGGTGCGGCCCGGGCCCGTCCGTGGAACTGGCGGAAAGGCGTGCCGGGCCGTTCCGCCAGGATGACACCACTGCCCTTGCCCCAGGGGAGGCTCCGGCCACCCCCATGGGGTTCCTTGGATCTGCCACTGCTGAATTGGGGCTGTGCAGCCTCCCAACGGGGCCTTGGGGGCGGCCTAAGAGCTGCATCCTGGCCCCGCCCTGCCCCACCCCACCCACCCAGTACCACCTCCTCCCCGCCCTCCCTCCTCCCAGAACCGCCCTTGCGCCAGCCAAACCTGGGAGCTCTAATGCCAATGCAGAGGTGCCGCTTGGTGCCCCCACGTCAGCGCTAATGACGTAGCGCCAATGCAAGCACGTTGTCTCAGCTCTACGTGGAGGGAGGGATTACGCCCTCAGAGACATACTCTGAGGTGCCAGGAAAGGCAAGAAATGCAGACACTGTAAAGCTGTGAACTAGAAACAAGTCCAAAGTTCTTCTGTTTCCTCCCTAGAAATGTGGAAAGAAAAGTCAGAGGCATGCACATCCGGGGCAGAGCTTGGGACAATAAACCAATTTCCCCCCAACAGGTCTGGCTATCTGGATAGGATGATTTGGGATTATGATTTAAAGGGCAGTAAACTATTTAAAGGGCAGTAAAAGACGTTTACTTCTTGGGAAGAAAGCTATGGTGAACCTAGATAGCTTAATCAAAAGCCGAGACATCACCCTGCCAACAAAGGTTCGCATAGTCAAAGCGATGGTTTTCCCAGTAGCCATGTATGGCTGTGAGAGCTGGACCATAAGAAAGGCAGAGCGTCGAAGAATCGATGCTTTTGAATTATGGTGTTGGAGAAGACTCTTGAGAGTCCCCTGGACTGCAAAGAGATCCAATCGGTCAATTCTCCAGGAAGTCAAGCCTGATTGCTCCCTGGAAGGACAAATGCTGAAGCTGAAGCTCCAATACTTTGGCCACCTGATGAGAAGAGAGGACTCTTTAGAAAAGACCCTCATGCTGGGAAAGATTGAAGGCAAAAGGAGAAGGGGGCGACAGAGGATGAGATGGTTAGATAGTGTCACCGAAGCAATGAATATGAAATTGGGCGAACTCAGGAAGCTAGTGGAGGACAGGGAGGCCTGGCGTGCTGTGGTCCATGGGGTCGCGAAGAGTCGGACACGACTTAGCGACTGAACAACAACAACAACAACAAAACTATCAGTTAGAGACGTGGTGGCGCAGCAAGTTAATCCGCTGTTGCTGGGCTTTCAACCGCAAGGTTGGGAGTTCGAGACTGCGTGACGGAGTGAGCTCCCGTTGCTTGTCCCAGCTCCTGCCAACCTAGCAGTTCAATAGCACCTAAATGCAAGTAGATAAATAGGGACCACTTCGGTGGGAAGGGAACGGCGTTCCGTGCACTATGGCGTATAGTCATGCCGATCACATGACCACGGAAGCTTGTCCTCGGACAAAACGCCGGCTCTACAGGCTTTGAAACGGAGATGAGCACCGCCCCCTACAGTCAGTCACGACTAGACCATCCAGTTGTGGGGAAACCTTTACCTTTTAAACTATCAGTTACTTTCAGAGAAATCCTACCCACCCCTTGGGCTGACGTAAGCCACTTGTATGGGCCCTGAAGTGTCGTGCACGTGCCGTGAAGCATGTGTGTGCCAGTGCAATGGGCACTGGGCCATTGTGGGCAGCTGCATCAGCCCAGCATTGCTGCCCTGATCGACAGGTGGGTTGCTCCTGTACCAGCCAAATTCAGCCAGCGCAGGGCCATTTCTGGGAGGAAGGGCGGGACAGAATGGGGGAGGGTGTTCCTGTGGGTGGGGTGGCCCAGGGAGGGGGGGGAAGAATTTGGATGTGGCCATTAGACCCTGGGTTGTGTGCCCTCAATTCAGGCCAGACTTGAATTGAGTCAGACTTGCGCCTCAGTCAGACCTCAAGTCAGACTTGCGCCTGCTAAACACTAGGTGCATTTGGAACGCAGCACCTGGCACCAGGAAATCAGGCCCTGAACAAGGCCCTGATCACACCATGGCATTTCCCTCTCCATTTGAACTGAAAGCAGCACAATAAGGATAACAAACGCCATTCTTTGCTAACTACTTTTTAGCCAGCCCAGTTTTTCAACATCGGTTTTATAATCTGACTGTACCCAAGAGCATGCCAAATGATCAATGTGTCAGTTTTCTGCCCAGGCAGCGCATTTGTCAGCAGAGCAGTTGATCCAAAGTGACTGTGACATTTCATTATTGGGCACTCACTATTCAGACGGACTGCCGGCATCCAATTTTAAAACCAACAAAAACCCTATCCCAGCCTTTCGTTTTCTCTTCGCTGAATAGCTGTGCTGTCCTAGATCACGCTGGGATGAGTTTACAACGGTGAAAAGCAAAATGCCCCGCCACAGTGCACAAAATGGGGAACACAAATTCTTGCAGCAATGAGAGGGAAGGTCAGAATTGGAGTATTATGGATTGCTTCTGAACCACAAGGCCTTTATACGATACTGAATTCTTCTGACATGCTGAGCCCTTCAATTCTTGGTATTATCAAGAGAAAAAAAAACCCGATTTTTCCTCATCTGATCAAGAAGGACTTTATTCCAGATGCTAATCTCTTCTATTGGTTATTTAATTTGACTCTCATTAATTGTATTGAGCAGCTGGCCATGTAAACACTCAGAATCCATGAATTAACCATTGGGCTTGTCCAGAAGCCAAGCCAAGCCTTGTCTGCCTATGTACCCCAGTCGCATCTTCAGGGCCTTGGCAGAGTTCAGTGTAGTCTCCATAAGCCACAAAAGGGCTTCTCCAGCTTAATAATGGAAAAAACCATCTAAAAAACCACAACCTTCTGTTGACAAGCGATATGGAAATACTTATATTAATACTAATCAATATCACCCAAGTCAGATCCCTTACCCACTATACTACATTAACACTGGTCTTCACTGGTCTACATTAACCCCTGCTAGCTGGGCAAGAGGCACTTTTTCAAGTGGTGTCCTCTTATATTTAGCAGGGGGAGAGCAATTGTCCCTCTTCACCCCAGTACAGTGTCTTTCTCGTGGCTGTTGCTGGTGGTGTTCTCCATTCTTTTAGATTGTGAGCCCTTTTGGGACAGGGAGCCATTTAGCTTTATTATTACTATTTGCCTGTAAACCGCTTTGTGAACTTTGTGTTGAAAATACTAGTGATTGATTGATTGATTGATTTTACTTATTTTTTTGACAAATTTATCTTTTGCCATTCCCATGCCAAAGTAAATGTCCAAAGTGGCTTACATGGGCAGGCTACTCTGAACCACCAGTTTTCAACGTGTTTTTCCCCCCAAATATACAGTATTCTGCAGTTCATCAAATCCTCAGTCCCAGATATAGCCTTCACAATGCGGTTCTCTCCTCTGGCTACGTGCCATCAAAATTTGTTTGTTTTACATGGAAGGGTGCTTTTTCAGTAGGGAACATTCAAAGATGGCATTCCTCATCTTCAGTCAGAAGTGGAAGTCACTTCATTTTCCAGCATGTGTAGACCAGGCTACACTGTCTGAAGATTCTACAGGAGCCAAACGATAATATAAGTAACAACTCTGCTTAGGAAGACATAATGCTTGTACTCAGGGCACAATCCTAACCAGGAGTTAGGCTGGCACAGTTAGGCCAGCAAAGTTTGGCCGGCACAAGGGCCACTGGAAAGGATGTTTGGACCACTCTCAGAGTCAGAGAGGCCAGAACACAGATGTGCGCCATCCTCCCTGATTCAGAGAGTGGTCCAAACACATTTTACGGTGGCCCTTGTGCCGGCCAAACTTTGCCAGCCTAACTCCAGATTAAGATTGTGCCCTCAGTTGCTTCTCACACAAACTCCAAAGTGCAGAATTTCCTTGGCTGAAAGAAAGCTCTGTCAACTGCCTTTACCCATAATGCCCTGCTTCCTTTCTCACCTCCTCTATTGTTGCTGCCTTAAAAAGGGCTGCTTCAGATTTCATTCTTTGTCTGCTAAGTAGCGTCATGGTGCGATCTGCCTCTCAGCAGCACTGAGCTCCCTTCTGCTGGACTCTTTATCCATTGTTTCCCCACTTTCTGCAATGAAGGGCTGTTATTCATTAGTCACCTGCTTCCATAGCTGCTCTCTGCTGATGGAGAGCCAAACCATCCAACTTTCAAATCCTCTGTCGAAGCCCACAGAAACTTAGCAGAGCTATGCAAAACATTTTTTAAACATCAGGCTAGGGCTATGTACATGTGAACAAAATGAAACAGCATTTTGTTCTTGGCCATCCAAAATGACTTGCTACCCTGGAGGCAGAGTATAATAATAATAATAATAATAATAATAATAATAATAATAATAATAATGGCACAGTTCTTACCTGGAGTTAGGCTGGCATAGTTAGGCCAGCAAATTTTGGTTGGCACTTTGGACACTGTAAAGTATGTTTGGACCACTCTCAGAATAAGAGAGGCCAGCATACAGACGTGCACCATCCTCCCTGGCTCCAAGAGTGGTCTAAACGTGCTTTACGGTGGCCCTTGTGCCGTCCAAACTTTACTGGCCTAACTGTGCCGGCCCAACTCCAGGTTAGGATTGCACTCTAAATCTAATAACTGAGAAGTTGCTATCTTTTAATGGCATCCAAAAGCTGCTAAGAGTAAATCTGGTTCTATTCTTAAGGCTGATTCAAGAACAAACACCTTAGGCCAGTGGTTCCCAAACCTTTTAGCACCAGGTCTCACTTTTTTAAAACAGCAATCTGTCAGGGACCCACCTAGCTTTATGAGACTAAAAAGTAAGTTTCACTTTTTCAGCTGCTCAAGACTCTGTTTTTATCCTGTTAACTAGTAGGGTGGAGGGAATGCCTTCTGGAGTGTTTGTTGAGCTCCATGTTCATCAGATTGGGACCATTATCAAGGCCTGGCCTTCCCCTTTGCCTGGCCTTTGATCAAGGCATATTTGCTTACTCATGAGTAAACATGCCCCAACTTTGGAATACCCTCCCCTTAGAATTAAGAACTGCTCCCTCTTTGGCAACATTCCGGTGGGGGCTGAAGACCTTTTTATTTTGAAAAGCTTTTAATTGTTGACAGGCTGGCTGGTTTTTGATATTCTTGCTTATATTTTATGATCCATGGGGCTTACTGTTGTTTTTTAAATTTTAATTGTTTTAATGTAGTTTTTAAATTATTGTTTTTAATGTAAAATTGTAATTTTTATTGTATTTTATTTCTATTATTGTAAGCTGCCTTGCGTGCCTACGGGCAGAAAGGCGGGGCATAAATTTAATAAATAAATAATAATAATAATAATAAACATGCATGTCTGGCTCAGCAGATTTTCCATTGGGCTCAATACATTTTCCTATTGCTCGTCTGTTTTGCAACCTATCAAAAATCAGGGGTCCTGCGCACAGTTTGGGAACGACTGCTTTAGGCAATTGCTTAGCATACTTTCCACACCTGCTTATCTTCTGGGGGATTCCTACAGAGTTTCTGAGTGTACTACAGAACTCCTGTGCATTGCAGACGAAATACACCCATGCAAAGACAGTTAGTTAGGAACTGTCAACAGAAGTGTGAATGAGTGTATATCCTACAACGCAACCAACACCACTCACAGCCTGTTGGAGAAGACAAAGTGGCAAGCAAGCCATCTTTCAAGGAAGCTTGTCCACCATTACTAACCTCCTACTTCCAGAGGCGTTTCTATAGGGATGGCTAAGCTCTAAGTTTTGCAAGAAGCCTTACCCTGTCATGTAAACCCTTCCTCTCCCTTGCTGCTGTAGCCAATAAGCAACACCAAGATGTTGCTGTTCCCTGTGAGGATTGGTTAAAACGGTGCAGGAGAGGAGTGATTTCCACTGCAAGCTAAGGCTTCTTGCAAGACTTAGAGCTTTGCCATCCCTGTAGAAACGCCACTGCCTACTTCAGAAAGCTCCAGTACGCGTCCAAGAATCCTTTGATCCTCCCAAACACTATTTGAAAACCACTGCCAGAGGCCATTGTTGGATACAAATAACTTCAGATGTTGTCCACTTCCTGTGCCACTTCCTCTTCCTTGTCCAATCAGCACATAAACTTGAAGGACAATGGAAAAGCTTCCCACCTTCTTGGTAGCTGCCCTACTGAGACCAGCCTCACACTCTGATTAACCCTTGCCATAACAACGTATTAAAGGAAGAGGATGATAGTTATTTAGCTACTGCAAAATAATGTTTCAAAATTGGTAATAAGCAGGACGATGGAACCATTAAGGCCTGGCAACTGTAGACTTACATTCAAAGACAGAAATATTTGTGCATATGTTTCCAATCCCATACACCTAACTTTGAGGGGGGGGGAAGACAAAAACTGAAACAAATGTTCCAAAACATGAGTGGCTTTGTATTCAATTTTTCCCAGTCTTGAAGAGATGCTTAGAGATTTTTTTTCTACAAGGCCTTAGCTATAATATTTGCTATTAGTTCAACATAGCGTTGAGCGTTTCTCAAAGTTTCTCAAAGTTCTAGCACCGACGAAGTCACAATGCAGTTCAGGAGGCAAGGGAGCAAATGGTCCCTTATTTGGTGGAGGCCTCCATGACTGCCCGGCCACTGCAGAAGGCAGCAGCTGTTTCACTGGCACTGCTACCCCCGCGCAGGAAAGCTGGATAGGACTCGGTCCCAAGAAACAGTTATTATTGTTATTGTTACTCTGCATTACTTTTTAAAAAAGTGGCTTTCTACTGTTTTCTGGTAGATCTACAGCGCAATCACAAAAGGTGCGCAGCGGCGACGCAACAAGCGGCACCCCCGCGTTGGCGCTACTCATGGGACGCCAATGGGACTGGTGTTGCAGGCAGCACCGGTCCCATTGCGCTTGAGCTGCGCCTCCCGCACGTCAGCCAAAGCAGGCTGGCGCGAGGGAGGTGCCATTGTTGGACGGGGGAGGGAGTGGGCGGGGGGAGGGCGATTCTGGGAGGGATGTGGGTGGGCCGGCAGGCATGCTGGTCCGGGAGGGAGGCGGGCCTTGGATTCGGCCATTAGGATGAATCCAAGGCCTCATCCTGAGGCCGCGCAGCCCTGATTCGGGCCACGCGGTCTCCTCGGCTCTGCGCCTACCGAGGAGCGCACGGGCGCAAGCATGCCCTTGCCGCCAACCCGGCGTTGGATACGGCGCTGGCCGGCCGGCCTTGCCATTCTGGCGCTGGGTAGGGTTGCGCCCCAAGAGGATTACATTTACGATGCTTTCAATTTTTCAGGTTTGCTAGAAAAATGAACTTCAACGCTTTGTGAAGACTGATAGTTCTACTTCTGTCCCCAAGATTCTTTGTAGTTCTTCTTGTTCATTTGAAATATTGATATCCCACCTCCTAATTTAACAGCGCAATCGTAACCTGCACTGGAATAGGCAGGCCGGCTCACCTGCGCTGCGTCCTAATTACGTTAGGAGGCAGCAGCATCTCAGCTCAGGGCAAGGGAATATTTTCCCCTTGCCCTGGGGTAAGCCCCAGGCAGCCCTATGGGGCTGCTCGAATCTGCACCTGCAAAAGAGCAGAGGCAGGTCCATGTGGCCAGAAGTGGCCTGAATCGGGCCTGCCCAGCTAGCCCAGAGACAGAGGTTTGGATATGGCCCAACGGCCATGTCCAGCGGCATCATTCACCCGGTATGCTGGGCGGGACTTACCTTTGAGCGGCAGTCCGCCCATTGCGTCACGCTGCGTTCCGCCGCGTTCCCGCCTGCTGGGGCGGGTGGGAATGCAGCAGAACGCAGCATGACGCAACGGGCGGACTGCCGCTCAAAGGTAAGTCCCGCCCAGCGTACCGGGTGAATGATGCCGCTGGACATGTCCAATCCCCGCCCTGTGTCCGCCCACAGCACCGCCCCGTTACGCCTCCCACTTGCCTCTGGCACGCCCCTGTGCTGACAGAGCTAAGCCGGTGCTCGAACAGCACAGCTGATGGGCACGGTGGCACCTGTGAGTTGGTGCTGCTGCTTGCGCCAGCCCAGCGACTGAATCTGAGGAGCAGACACACCTGAAGGCATGTTTGCAACAGTGCTGGTCCGGCGCAAGAGCACTGCGCTGGCGCAACACCAGGTTAGGATTGCACCCTAAGTTTGTGAGAGAGTGTGGCAGATGGAAGTCAGACTATTTAAGAGGCTCCCTCTAGATATCCCCAATGCCACTCTACAGCCGTATCTCTGGGTCACAGCAGATGTCTTAGGAAATAAACCCATGTTACACCGGATTGCTGAAGCAGCCAGATGTTCGCGTCCCTTCACAGACTAGGACTTCTATTCCTCACTTGGGCTGCTGCAGCTGTCATCCCTTATAGCTTATGGCTCCTGATGGCAGATGCAAGAGGCACAGATGGGGGGAAGCAGGGGGCAAAGTTGTTTTTAAGCCTCTTTCCAGTCCTCAGATGTTTATTAAAACAGTTGGAATGGCTTCTTTGAAATCATCAAGATGAGCTTTTGTACAAGTGCAAACCGAGGCTCACTGCAATTATTTTATTAAGGTACCTGATCTCGTCTGAGATCCTGCCAGTCACCGAAAGGCAATCTGAAAGAGACTTGAGTGATGAAATGCTGCAGAGTTGGCAGAGTTTTTTGCACCTTGCCAACAGGCAGGGCTGGATCTACAGGTCAACATACTTCCAAACAGATAGATTATTTTCCTACATAGACGGAAGAAACCGCAGTCCATGGTAGCTACTTTAGAATTTTCACTGAAGTCGCAAGACAGGTATAGAATTCTGCCACATTTACACAGACCGACTACACTGAAGGCAAATTTGCAATCATTATTTTTAATTTTAGGACAGTGGTTCCCTAACTGTGGGTCGTGACCCACCAGTGGGTCACAAGCCAATTTCAGGTGGGTCACGAAGCACCTAGATTAGCCATATTGAAAATATGGGAAGATGAGATGCTGGAAAGGGGGAGGGTTGTGTGGTTTCACTTGTGTCAAAGTTGTAAATAGGCTTTTTTCTTTCTGATTCACTTTGCTATTGGGAAACGGCTGAGAAATACCCTAAGTTATTTCTGCCTTCTTAGGAAAGCAACAGGTTCTGGAATCACAATGATTAGATGGCAATTCCAGCCATGACATCACTTATGGTGGGTCTTGGACAGATTGTCATTCTAAAAAGTGGGTCCCGGTGCTAAAACGTTTGAGAACCACGGTTTTAGGATATTATGATTGTTTTTAAAAAAAGTTCTAAAGTGGTTTACACACCAAAAAAATGAAAAGACGGTTCCTTGTCCCAAAGGGGCTCACAATCTAAAAAGAAACATAAAGGAGACACTACGAAACAGCCACAGGAAAATATGCTATGCTGGGATGGATTGTAACAGTCATTCTTCCCTCACTAAATACAAGAAAACTCACACTTAGAAGATGCCTCTGTCCATTTAGCAGAGGCTAATAATCAAGATTTTTTGAATTACGGTGTTGGAGAAGACTCTTGAGAGTCCCCTGGACTGCAAGGAGATCCAATCAGTCAATCCTCCAGGAAGTCAAGCCTGATTGCTCCCTGGAAGGACAAATACTAAAGCTGAAGCTCAAATACTTCGGCCACCTCATGAGAAGAGAGGACTCTTTAGAAAAGACTGGGAAAGATCGAAGGCAAAAGGAGAAGGGGGCAGCAGAGGATGGGATGGTTAGATAGTGTCACCAAAACAATGAACATGAAATTGGGCAAACTCCGGAAGCTAGTGGAGGACAGGGAGGCCTGGCGTGCTGTGGCTCATGGGGTCGCGAAGAGTCCGAAACGACTTAATCAAACAACAGTAATCAAGATTACATGATAAAGTTTTTTTTTTCCTGCAGTACATTGGTGTAACAGAAGATGATGGGGCTAGCTGACAGTTCTTGCACCTATAATCCATAACATCCCCACATATAGAAAACTAGCAGGCAAGGCAGAACAGTTCAGTCCAGTCTTCTGCCTGACAGGCTACATTTCTATATGTAGGGAATTTTCTTGGATTGGAGGAAGAGCAGCAGCAGCAGCCAGAAACATATTTTTTATTGTAGGAGGCAAATTGGATGCACTTGTTAAAAAGAAGCTTCCACTTCTCTACTCTTGAAGTAAAGAGCAGAGGCAGATCTAAGGGAGGGCAAAGCTCTAAGTTTTGCAAGAAGCCTTACCTTGCAGTGGAAATCACTCCTCTCCTGCACCGTTTTAAGCCAATCCTCACAGGGAAAAGCAACATCTTGGTGTTGCTTACTGGCTACAGCAGCAAGGGAGAGGAGGGATTTATATGACAGGGTAAGGCTTCTTGCAAAACTTAGATCTTTGCCCTCCCTGTAGATCCGCCTCTGATAAAGAGGAAGCTTAAGAATATCAGAATCCCTGACACATACTGACACATACTTTTTTTTTTCACTCCAGCTTAGCATTCCATTCACCTTTTGCATTCCATATACTCCTTCCAGGACTCGAGATTTCTTTGCATACGTTGAACCTTTACAAGAAACCAGCTGGCATTTTTCAAAAATCTTTACAGCACTTATCTTCGGCTTTGGAACAAACAGCCGACTCAGATGAATAAGCAACAGGATTTCATTTGTCCTGAGCAACAAACCTACAGCATGCCCGGTATCAGAAATCAGGGGGCTAGAATCCGGACTCTTTTGCGCTTACAGATAAGGGTGCTCACTTGAAATCCATCTGAAAAATCCAAGGCAAGAAATATGTAAAGCTTATCACATACGAAGCCTATCGAGGCAGCTCCAAGGTTAAGCAAGAACCTGGAGTCCATCATTAACTGCAGGAACCAGGTCTGCTGTGCACATCTCCATGTATCTCCTTCAACCTAGTTTTCTGATTGGCCTGACAGTTCCTGGATCAGGTCATGCTGCAAATTTAGATCTCAAGATCCAGATCAAAACTATTCTCCTCCCCGCCTTGATCTTGTGCACTTGACCTGAGCATGTGCTCTTTGCACAGGCAGATGATTCCTTATCTGGATAGCCGAAATCCAGGCACTTTTGTCCAAGACTTTTAAACTTTCTTAGAGCGCAATCCTAAGCGGCACTGGAATAGCTAGGCCGGTGGGCCTGCGCTATATCCAGCCCAGCTTTGGTGCGCTGGGGAGCTTCCTCGGGGCAAGGGCACATTCACGCCCTTGCCCCAGGGGAGCCTCCAACCTCCCCTACGGTTTCCTTGGCTCTGCGCCTGCTAAATAGCAGGCACAGAGCCGAGGAGGCCACGTAGCCCGAACTGGGGCCATCCCACCCAGTTCCTCCTGCTTCCCCGCCCTCCCTATGCCCAGAATAGCTCTTGTTCCAGCCCAGTCAGGCTGGTGCAGGAGTGGCATTACTGTGCCATTGCCTGGCACCATTTGGCAGACGCTGCTGCTAGCATGGGCCCAATGGCACTAGCACCGATGTGGGGGGTTCCAGTCGGCGCTCCTGCGCCGGCACTAGAGATGTTGGGCCAACGATGGCCCAATGTCACTCTTAGGACTGCGCCCTCAGTGTGAACCCTAGAAGGTCTTGTGCTCATTCAACTTACACGTACAGGCTGTAAGTTCTGTTCTCTGCTCTGTGGTATGTGCCGTGGTTGAAAAATGTCAAAGAGGGAGCAGACACCCAAATGGGTGACAGGGAAAAGAGCAAGAGGAAGCATTTAACATTACAGGTAGATGATCCCTTATCTGGACATCCAAAATCCAGACTATCCTGAAATCCAGGCATCTTTTCCCAAGACTTTTAAAAACTGCCTATAGAAAGAAGGACTTGTGCTCATTCCCACGTACAGGCTGTAAATTCTATTCTCTGCTCTGTGGTGCGTACCGATACAGGCATTGCTGCAAAATGTCAAAGAGGCCAGCAGACACCCAAATGAGTCAGAGTGCAAAGAGCAAGCATTTCTCATTATATTTAGGCAATTATTCCGAAATCCAGACAAATCCGAAATCTGGACACTTTCCCATCCCAAGCAGTCCGGATAAGGATACTCAACCTGTACTGACAGCATCTCTAAATACTAACCCCTGCTTCTGACTATAGCCGTTGTTTCCCCCTTGAAACCAATTACGGTTAAATTCTGTTTCAAAGTGTTCTAGTGGTGGTAGATAAGCCAAAGGCTCAGACGCATGCTTTTCGTCACTTCTAGGTCACACAAATCCACAATATGATAGTTTGGCCTTGGGAAGAATTACAGTTAGTGTTTGATACAAAAAAACATTCACCAGCAACTTCGTTCCCACAGTAGAACGTCCCAAAGGCCTAAATCAGTATTTGGGGGAAAGAACAACAGAAGAGTTTTTACACTGTCCTCTATAAGAAAGTGTGTATCAATTACTGAAGGACACTGGAACAAAAAGGCTGTGTCTGGGATTTTTTTTTTAAAAAAAATGTTATTATTTCAATGAAGATTTCCTCGACAGTATTAAGCCAGTGGTTTCCAAACTGGAGACCGCTGCACCAGTGAAGATTGTCCCCGGTGTGAATGGCTTCTTTCGTTCTGCCTAGGATGATCGCGAAGACCCCAACTATATCCCCCAAGGGTCTTTGTGGCAAGCTGCTTCTTGGGTCTTCCATCCCAGCATGCCTTGCACACGGAATTCTGCGCATATGCAGCTTGCTGCAAAGACCCTTGGGAGCTGTAGTCAGGGTCTTCGCGATCACCCCAAGCAGAACGGAAGAAGTTGTTTACTCAGGGGAAGGACAGTGTAGACCCTGAATAAGGCCTGCAGATCAAGGAAATCTTGACTTACATAAGACTTTCTGGCTATGCAGAAAGTAACCGAGAATGGGTCCAATCCTATCCAATTTTCCAGCACTGGTGCTGTCACAGGGCAGCCCTGAAGTAAGGAAATAAATGTTCCCATACCCTGAGGAGGCCTCTATGGCCACTCGCCCACCGCAGGATGCAGAACATATCCCATTGGCTGCATCGGCACTGAAAAACTGCGCAGGATTGGGCCCAATGTCAGAATGCCAAGGATGTAATCACCACTTATGTCAACTATGACAAAGAATTGTATACATTGTCAATCTTTTCAAGTTTGGCATGAGAGTTTTAGAGAAGGTGAGCAGCAATAGACATCGCTGGTTGTCACATAAGCCCTGGCTACAAATGAAGTAAATACGACAACAGAGTGCTCGAAGAACAAAAGAAGCATCCTACTGATCAGGCCATGGCCCATCTAGTCCAGCTTCCTGTATCTCAAAGTAGCCCACCAGCTGCCTCAGGGAGCACACGAGACAAGAAGATACCTGCATCCTGACATTAAGAAAGAGCCAACTTCTAGAACCAGGAGGTTGCATATAACCATCAGGGCTTGTAACCTGTGATGGACTTTTCCTCCAGAAATCCATCCAATTCCCCTTTTAAAAGCACCTAGGGCAGAAGCCATCACCACATCCTATGACAAGGAGTTCCATAGAATAATTATACGTTGGGTAAAGAAATATATTTTTTTTTCTGTTCTAACTTTCCCAACACTCAATTTCAGTGGATGCCCCCGGTTCTGGTGTTGTGAGAGAGGGAAAAGAACATCCCTCTATCCACCCCATGCATGATTTTTATACATCTCAATTTTATATGTGCTTGGTGCCACTTCCAACTGCAGATGGATAATCCCATTCTTAATCATGAAAAAAGCTTGCCAGTAGAATACCAGCTCAGCAGATCACGACCTAGGACTTATCCTTTCTCCCTGTGGCACTAGTTTTCCACATGCAGGGGGAGGTTTGGTTTTGATTTGACTTAGAGGAGCTTTCAAAACTTGAACCCATCACCTGCGGTTAATTTAAGAACATCCTCATGGCGCTTTTTGGGAAGTCTCTGATTCTATGATCCAGCACACCTTAAATTACACAGCATATCCAGCACTGATTTCTCAACAGCCTGCAGGGCTGTTGCAGGACACGGAAGTCACTGTTGCACTGCAGGTTAACTGTGAGCACCGTTTAATATTACATGTGCCTAGAAGTAATTTCACCTAGAGATTTATTACATGCTAAACTCAGTATATATCAGATATATTATAAGGTATCTGGGAGCATGTTTAAGCTAATCAAGATGAACCCTGCAAAGCAATAGAGATTAAGGTTGTTTTATTTTTTGAAATGCTCATGGGAAGACTCCTGAAGGCACAATCCTAACCTGGAGTTGGTTCCGGCACAGTTAGGCCAGCACAGTTTGGCCGACACAAGGGACACCATAAAGTATATTTTGACCACTCTCAGACTCAGAGAGGCCAGCACATATAATATGTGCGCCATCCTCCCTGACTCAGAGAGTGGTCCAAACATGCTTCATGGTGTCCCTTGTGCCGGCCAACTTTGCTGGCCTAACTGTGCCAGCCTAACTTTCAGGTTAGGATTGTCCCATGAGTCGTTTACAGTTGCAGCTGTAGGAAAGACATTCAGCAAATCTATCTTTTCTCACCCACAGGGGTGCAATTATTAGGATGCTTTCCATTTCTGTTTTCTAAAACCAAATTCTTGAACACCAAACCACTGTGGCAGTACTTGATTGGGTTAAAAGAACAAAGAACAATTACACCACCTAAACACCCCAGGGTGATTTTCAGCACTTTGACAGTGGGTAAGTGCACCAATTTCGAGGACCCACGTTGCCTGTGAAAACTACGAGAGGTAGCACTCAGTTTCAACACAGAACTGAAGTAACGGCGCAATCCTAACCTGGAGTTAAGCCGGCACAGTTAGGCCAGCAAAGTTTGGCTGGCACACTGTTAAGTATGTTTGGACCACTCTCAGAGCGTAATCCTAAACTGAGTTAGGCCATCATAAATTAAGCCAACAAAGTTTGGCCAGCACAAGGGCCACTGTAAACTATGTTTGGACCACTCTCGGAGTCAGAGAGGCCAGAACACAGACATGAGCCATCCTCCCTGACTCTGAGAGTAGTCCAAACACACTTTATGGTGGCTCTTGTGCTGGCCAAACTTTGCTGGTTTCATTTATGCCGGCCTAACTCCAGTTTAGGATTGCGCTCTCAGAATCAGAGAGGCCAGCACACAAACATGTGCCATGCTCCCTGACACGGGGAGTGGCCCAAATGCACTTTATGGTTGCCCTTGAGACAGTCTAGATTTGCTGGCCTAACTTGTGCCAGCCTAACTCCAGGTTAGGATTGCCCCCTATTTCAGTAAGTCTGCCAGATATTTACATTCTGGGGTGAGCTTTGGCTCCCTCTCTCCAGAAACCCTAACCTCATGCCAACACAAACAATTTTGCAAGCATCTTACGTTTTGCATAGCATCCTGATACTGTGGCAGCGACGTCAGCTGTGACTCTGAGCGGTACGGGGACAACCCTTTCCTCAGAGTCCTCAGATCCCCAGAGCTTGATTGCTGCAAAGGAGAAGGAGAGAGGAAGAGAAAAAGTGAGGACATCTGTTTAGGCAAAGAAAGCAAAGTATGCATTTTGTGACTTTTAATTCTTATTGACTTCCCTATCCCCTCCCATTCATCACGCTCAATAGACTGTAACACTGAAAAGCATTTTGAAAACTCTACTTTAAGTCCATACTCTTGTAAATAAGAGCTTTATTTTAAAAATCCCAACCACAATTAAACTATTTGCTTGTCCCTTCAAATATAGGAAGAGACAGTTATGTAATTAAATACTCCTGCCTTTTCAGGTTGGATTTTTGGATTAGGAAGACATATGCTTTTTTAAAGTCCTACAAAAGTTCAGGTGGCTGTTAGAAGATAATTAAAGATAAACAGATGAGACATAGATTTGTCGTGCTTTGACAAAGGCTGAGATGCTGTCTGTTAACAATATATAAAAGTATGCCCATATCTTCTTCATTGAGCAGATCAAAATTATAAACAGTTGATGAATACTGACTGTTCCTGAGAATCTGAACTAGTCTTTCCTGTTCCTCTTACAATCACTCGGTGAGCAGTAAGTGTTTTTTAAATATTGACTTATCATTGACCGGATCTCATGCAATTTCACTGGCAACAGGAATTCTTGTTTGCAGAAGGGTATGTACACACACACACACACACACACACACACACACACACACACACACACACACTTTAAACAAACATGCAGTCATAATATTAATAATAATATTTGGTATTTATATACCGCATTGGTCATCAGATTGCTCCTTTGACTTTAATTCAAGGCAGTTTACATAGGCAGGCATTTTCTAAACCGCAAGGGTTTTTACAAATCACGAACAAGGTTCTAATCTTTGATGACACTTTCATCGTCCAGTCCTTCTTTCTCGCCGCACAATTGCCTTCCACCGGCTGATAATCTGCTTCTTTGCTCTCACCAAAGAGCAACTGGCCGCCCAGCACAACTCCCCCTCTCACAGGCAGCTGAGATGGCTCATATCTAATCAGCCGCATTCTCAAGGTCTGCCCCACACGGAAGCTTCCGGTGGTCTCAAACTAGTGACCTTCGGATCTTATCTTCGGGCAATTACTGCAGCTTTAACCCTCTCAACCAGACCTTCTGCCCAGTCATACAGTCAATCCTCATTATCTGCTAGGGTAAGGTTTCTGTAAATCCTAGCAAATAGCAAATTCACAGATAACCAATCGTTGATCCTATGGGATCAATGGGGTTAGGTGCAAGGAATACTTTATCTGCCATCAGAAGAAGAATCCAGCAGAGGCCCTCAGGAAGCCAGCAGAGTGCAGCAAGGAGTGCCAAAAGATCTCTGAATGCTGCAGAGCCCTTCCAGAGGCTGCAGGGATCTTCAGAAGGGCACCTGTGACCAGCATGGACCCCTTCAGCCTGGCTGGTGGATGCTTCTGCCAGCCATTATTTAAAGGGATGAGTGCTAGTTGCAGGTGCCATTCTGAAGGTCCCTGCAGCCTTTGGAAAGTCCCTGCATACTGGATAGTGAGGACAGAGGTGCAGATAAAAGACAAGTCACAGTTCTGCCCATCACAGATAAGCCAATTTGCAGATAACGAGATCTCATAGAAAGAGGACTGACTGTATCTGAAAAAACAGGCCTTGTGCAATGTTGGCTTCCTCCAGCTATGCTTTACAAATCATGAGCCGGCCTCAGAAATGTGCTCTTCCCCCCCCCCCGCCATCTTTCTCCTTCCCCAACAAAGATTCTCCTTGCAGAAGATGCACGTCCGTGCTGGGGTCAGCATCACTGAGAAGTTGTCCAGTGTCCAACGCTTATCCCTGCAGCTACCTCTATGCCTTTCTCGCGGTAATAATAGGGCAACTCTCTCTGCCAAGCCAGTCAGGGTGCAATCCTAGCCAACTTTCCAGCATCGGGGTCAGGGCAATGCAGCTTCGAGGTAAGGGAACAAACATTCTCCTACCTTGAGGAGGCCTCCGTGACTACTATTCCACTGCAGAATGCAGGGCATGTCCATGGGCACAGTGCTGGAAAGAGGGTTAGGGTTGTGCCCTCATTCAGTCACCATCAATACCCTCTCCTATCCTGTCAGCAAAATGTAACTTTTGCCTCTGTGACGATGACGATGCAGAAGGCTTTTTTGGTAAGGCGCCCATTTGTGGATGGGGGTTATAGGGAGCAGATGGCCACAGAGTATGACTTCCTTCTGCACCATTCAAACCCACAGATGCTACAAATATACACATCTAGTGACAACCACCAAGCAAGGCAAATCCTCCCATGAATCTGAGTGGGGGCTCAGATAGGAGGGGGCCATGGAGGGCATAGCTTAAGCAAGCTTCCTCCTGTTTCTGCCACTCTTCCTCCTGATCCCTTGCTGAAAACTATTTGTGGATTCCTCAAAACACTGTCAAAAATAAACAAAAGCCGTGTTATTTTTATGGAATTGATCTAAATTTGTGTCAAACATAAGCAAAAGTGGTGTTTTTTTCGCATTTTGACCTACATTTCGTTTTATGTAGTGTTTTCAGTAGAAATTCGCATTATTTAGCGTTCTGAGTTGATCACCAAAAAACCCCACCCTTAACTACCGTATAATAAGCCATCTTCTCCCGTAAAACTTTAAATTAAAAAAGTCTAACAAGTCAGAAGCATATTTTTGCAAGAATGTTAAGAACATAAGAAGAGCCCTGCTGGATCAGGCCAAGGGCCCATCTAGTCCAGCTTCCTGCATCTCACAGTGGCCCACCAGGTGCCTCAGGGAGCACATGAGACAACAAGATTCCCGCTTCCTGTTGTCACTCCCTTGCACCTGGCATTCTGAGGTAGCCTACTACTAACGTAAGGAGATTGCACAACCCATCATGTCCTAGAGCCCATGATGGACTTTTCCTCCAGAAATCTGCCCTTGCTGTGAAGAGGCTCCAGCCTCCACTATACTGCATTAGGATATGGCATTGGCCGGCCTCGCCATTCCAGCGCAGTATAGGATTGTGCCAGTGGTGTTATTCTGCCGGAACGCTGGGCGGGACATCTGGGTGATCGACAGCCTGCCCGTCGCATTCCGCAGCATTACGTCGTTTGCATAACCAATTACGCCGTTTGCGTATGCAAGCGGCGTAATTGGTTACGCAAACGGTGTAACGCTGCGTTACGCAACGGGCGGGCTGTCCATCACCCGGATGTCCCGCCCAGCGTTCTGGCAGAATAACACCACTGGATTGTGCTCTCAGTCAGGTCCTCCCCTCAGGCGCCTTTTTTCCAGACTGCAGAGCCCCCAAAGCTACAGTCTTTCTTCATAAGGGAGGTGCCCCAGCTCAGTAATCATTCATAAACATTTTGTATGCTAGAGAGTGAAACATAGAATCCGGGATGAAAAACGATACCATTTTATTAAGCAACTAGCTTTTATGTACCCGGCTTCGCCCGGGTGTTTATAGGTGCCATCCCCGACCCCCAGCTACTCACCAGGCATACAGATGGCCCATTTATATGTCCCATCCCTGCCCCCCCTCACATGTGTGCCCAGGTGTTTATATGTCCCATCCCTGACCCCAACCCCACTCACATGTGTGCCCAGGTGTTTATATGTCCCATCCCTGACCCCCCACTCACATGTGTGCCCGGGTGTTGATATGTCCCATCCCTGACCTCCCACTCACATGGGTGCCCCGGTGTTGATATGTCCCATCCCTGACCCCACCCCCACTCACATGTGTCCCTGGGTGTTTATATGTCCCATCCCTGACCCCACCCCCACTCACATGTGTGCCCGGGTGTTTATATGTCCCATCCCTGCTGCTGTACTGTTTCTGTTGCTGTAGGTGTAGTAGCCCTCTGTTTCATATCCTGTAGTTGTTTGTGACGCTGCTGTACTGTTTGTGTTGCTCTAGATGTAGCAGCCCTGTCTCTCTTACCGTGTAGTCTTTTGTCACGCTGCTGTACTGTTTCTGTTGCTCTAGATGTAGCAGCTCTGTGACGTAGCGTTGCAAGTTGTTGTTGTTTTTTCCTCAGGTGTTTCCTGTGTACACTGTTGTTTTATCTTTGTAGCCTTTGGTTGCATCTGCCCAATTGCCTCACATTACACAGTGAAAGTAAACTTTCAGAGAGAGCAAACTTTCAACAGCCACAGCACCTTGTGCCAACTGTCCACTGCCAAGCTGGGACCACCCACATGTCCACAGAACACATTGTATCGGTTTGCCTGCGTGAAACCTGTTTGCTGCTGTTTGTCTTCAACTGTCAAGAGTTCAGTTGCTGCCTGAAGATTCCGCATGTCATTTGCATCTCATCATGACATCACCAGAGCCTCGGAATGTTCGGTTCAGCCCATAGCCAGCCATAGAGAACCACAAATTCGCTTGTACCTGCGCCCGTGGGGGCGCGATCCGTTCCAAAACCGCGCAGCGATGGTTTTGGGGGGCCAAGGCACCCGCGTGCCGAGTTTGGCGCAAATCGGTCCAGGCGTTGCGGAGCCTATGTGGAACAAACATACATACATACATACACACATACGCTCTTCTTTATATATATAGACTAGCTTTTATGTACCCGGCTTCGCCCGGGTGTTTATATGTGCCATCCCCGACCCCCAGCTACTCACCAGGCATACAGATGGCCCATTTATATGTCCCATCCCTGCCCCCCCTCACATGTGTGCCCAGGTGTTTATATGTCCCATCCCTGACCCCACCCCCACTCACATGTGTGCCCCGGTGTTGATATGTCCCATCCCTGACCCCACCCCCACTCACATGTGTGCCCGGGTGTTGATATGTCCCATCCCTGACCCCACCCCCACTCACATGTGTCCCTGGGTGTTGATATGTCCCATCCTTGACCCCACCCCCACTCTCATGTGTGCCCGGGTGTTGATATGTCCCATCCCTGCTGCTGTACTGTATCTGTTGCTCTAGGTGTAGTAGCCCTCTGTTTCATATCCTGTAGTTGTTTGTGACGCTGCTGTACTGTTTGTGTTGCTCTAGATATAGCAGCTCTGTCTCTCTTATCGTGGAGTCTTTTGTCACGCTGCTGTACTGTTTCTGTTGCTCTAGATGTAGCAGCTCTGTGACGTAGCGTTGCAAGTTGTTGTTTTTTCCTCAGGTGTTTCATGTGTACACTGTTGTTTCATCTTTGTAGCCTTTGGTTGCACCTGCCCAATTGCCTTACGTTACACAGTGAAAGTAAACTTTCAGAGAGAGCAACAGCCACAGCACCTTGTGCCAACTGTCCACTGCCAAGCAGGGACCGCCCACATGTCCACAGAACACATTGTATCGGTTTGCCTGCGGGAAACCTGTTTGCTGCTGTTTGTCTTCAACTGTCAAGAGTTCAGTTGCTGCCTGAAGATTCCGCATGTCATTTGCATCTCATCATGACATCACCAGAGCCTCGGAATGTTCTGCTCAGCCCATAGCCGTCCATAGAGAACCACAAATTCGCTTGTACCCGCGCCCGTGGGGGCGCGATCCGTTCCAAAACCGTGCAGCGATGGTTTCGGGGGGCCAAGGCACCCGCGTGCCGAGTTTGGCGCGAATCGGTCCAGGCGTTGCGGAGCCTATGTGGAACAAACATACACACACACACACATACATACACACATATATACATACGCTCTTCTTTATATATATAGATAAACAAGCTCATTAACTTCATGGTTTCTGAAGACGATTAAGCCGCACGCTGTCCTTTTGACTGACGCTACACAAACATGACCTTTCTGCTTTTTCTGCTCTATTAAGACTTTTGAGTTGCATCTGCTACCGCAATGATATTTTCCACTTCAAAAGAACCAGAGGGGGGAAATACCCACTGGTGCCATCAAATCCATTGGAATGCCAGAGACATCAGCTCAGCTGTGTTTAAATAGGAAGTCTAGAAGCTTGGCGGGTTGGACCACAACCCAGGTCCTTGGTGCCGAATTTTGTAGCGGCTTCATTTTCACTGATACGTGATGATGCGCTACATGTGATGAAGAAAATCACATGTGTCGACCTTTTTCATTCAAGGACCACCTCATGAACCGGCTGCCTGACTCCACCATGATACAGGACCACAAGAGACAAGAGTTCAATAAAGTTGAACCCCAACCTTAGTCTGGTGTCTTCCTTGGGGATGTGTGTGTGCAAGGGTAATAGGCAGCGTTGTCATTCAGCCGGAACGCTGGTAATAGGCTACTATAGAATGCCAGATGCAGGGGAGTGGCAGCAGGATACAAGTATCTGGTTGTCTTGGGTGCTCCCTGAGGCATCTGGTGGGCCACTGTGAGATACAGGAAGCTGGACTAGATGGGCCTTTGGCCTGATCCAGCAAGGCTTTTTCTTATATTCTAACATATTTTTCTTATGTTCTTATGTTCTTATGACTGACTGACTGCTCTTTTCCTGCTCTCCCTTTCCTGCCATGCATGCACTTAAGTGATTCTGAAGTGTCAAGAAAACAGTACACAATCATTTGAGCTACATTTGAGCTGTGCGTGTGAGGCGGCATAAGCAGTTGCATACGCACTGTCAGACACAGGGATAACAAAGCTAAACAGAGCAGCAGGAAGTTCAGAATTGTTTCCTATTTTCTGGAGGGATCACAAGTGATCAATGTCGTATCACACCCCAACTGTTTCGTTATGGAGAGAGAATGAATGCCCATTGCCTTTCGAAGCTTTCAAAGTTAGGTGTGCATTGCCTCCCTGTGAGCATTGGGATGGATTAAACAGGTGCTTTTTGACATCCTGGGGAGTCACTTCCTCTCCACTGGGAGGGGAATTGGGGGAAGGGTCATGCTAAAGAATACCTGCATATACCATCCCTCTGCATTCACAGACAGCTCTTTTTAATGATGGAATCAAACTGCATGCAGTGGTAATCACACCATTAGACCCTGAGGCGCTTGCTTATTCTGGCATAAACAGAGCAGAGAGGGGGGGATCTTTATTAGGCAGGAAATAGATAACTTTATTTCTACCCATCACAGTGGTCCTGATCCAGACTGCATATACATCCACCCACGTGCTAGTGATGCAAGAATAAAAAAACTAGCATTGGAATCACTACTACGACATATAAGCAACTCTTGGGGTAGAGGAGGAAATCTTTGAAAATGTCCTTTCAGCACCAGGTTCTTTACTGTAACAGAATGTTCCGTTAATGCTAAACCAAGATTTGCTGTTTCTTATAATATTTGCATATTCACTCATTACTAAGTGACTTTATTAATTGGCATTTATTATTATTATTATTATTTTCCTTTTTTCCCAATTTATCTTTAACTCCTTTGCGGTGTTGTGATGTGCGATATGTACTAGATTTATTAGATTTTGTTTCTATTTTTTGCTTCACTTTTCTGGATTTGTGCATCTTAAAATAACAAAAAGAAAAAAAATTTAAACTGAGATATGTTCACCAGGATTCTGTTCTCCTGCCATGGCGTGTGCGCAATTCTCTACTGAACTAGAGATAAATTTTTCTATAGTTCAGTTATAAGACCAGATAGATTTCTCAGACCAGGACTTATTTTCAAAATAAAGTCTCCTTTTCATGTTTTTGATTACAGTGGCCCACAAGCAATGGATGGTTTTGCTGTCTTGCAAAAGAAAAAAGGAGGGGGAAGCATCCATCAACAAAGGAAAAGGGGAACCTTCAATTTGGAAAGAGTAACAAGACATTCTGATCAGCCCAAAGTGTTTCGGCTGGTGCCTTCCTCAAGGGCACGGCTTTTCTCAAGGTAAGTTCTTATGAGTAAAAACACCACTAGCTTGAGTGCCTGACAGTCTGTGCAGCATAAAGTTAAAAAAAAATCTAGGCAGAACTAGGGGAAAGGTGGGTTCAAATCTCTACTTGGTCTGATAGCTAATGAGCAAATATCTATCTCAGTGGTTCATAAGAACATAAGAACATAAGAAGAGCCCTGCTGGATCAGGCCAAAGGCCCATCTAGTCCAGCTTCCTGTATTTCACAGCGGCCCACCAGGTGCCCCAGGGAGGCACGAGACAACAAGCATCCTGTTGCCACTCCCTTGCACCTGGTACTCTGAAGTAGCCCACCACCTTTATAAGGAGGTTGCACAATCCATCATTGCCTATAGCCCACGATGGACCTTTCCTCCAGAAATCCGTCCAAAAGGTTCGCAAACCTTTTAACGCTGGGACCCATTTTTTAAAACCAACACTGTATCGGGACCCACCTAGCTTTACGAGACTGACAGCGCAATCCTAATGGACAGTTAGGTCAGCACAGTTAGGCTACCTAAGTTTGGCTGGCACAAGGGCCACCATAAAGACCATTTGAACCAGTCTCTGAGTCAGGGAGGATGGGGCATGTTTGTGCACTGGCCTCTCTGACTCCAGGAGTGGTCCTTGTGCCAGCCAAACTTTGCTGGTCTAACTCCAGGTTAGGACTGTGCCCTAAAAATGTTTCTTTTTACAAAGCTTCTGTTTTTAGCCATTGGACTATGGTGGGGGAGGGGCTGCCTTCTGGAGTGTTTGATGAGCTCCACATTCATCAGATCAGGAGCATTCTGACCGCCTTGGGTTCCCCTTTGACTGAGGCACGCTCACCTATTTGTGAGAAAACATGCACACATATGGTTCAGTTTCGATTTCCATAGGGCTCAATACATTTTCAGCTTGGAGGGAGGGGACTTCCTGCTCACTAGTTTTGTGGCCTGATTTCATCAGATTGGGACCATTTTGGCAGGGTTCCATTCCTCTTGGCTTGCCACTGAAAGTGGGTCAAGGCACATTTGCCTACTTTTATGTAAACTTACATATGCTCCTCCATTTTGGATACCATAGGGCTCAATGCATTTTCCTTGTCAGCTCTCAGCTTGTCAGAACTCCTTGCCACAGGAGGTGGTGATGGCATCTGGCCTACGTGCCTTTAAAAGGGGACTAGACAGATGTCTGGAGGAAAGGTCCATCATCATCATCATCATCATCATCATCATCATCATCAATAATAATAATAATAATAATAATAATAATAATATAATTTGTACCCCACCTTTCTGCCCGAAGGCGGCTTCCAACAATTAAAATACAATAAAATTGTGTGTAACGTTAAAAACAATAAACAATATTTAAAACAATATTAAAAAACAATTAAAAGTATAAGACAGCCAACCCCGTGGATCATAAAAGAGGATGTAAAAACCAGCTGCAGGCTACAGGCCATAATGGGTAGTGCAACCCCCATACTTTAGAAGTACGCTACCTCAGAATGTCAGGTGCAGGGGAGTGGCAACAAGATGCAAGTATCTTGTCTTCATGTGCTCCTGAGGCATCTAGTGGGCCACTGTGAGATACACGAAGCTGGACTTGAGGGGCTCTTGGCCTGGTCCAGTGGGGCTGTTCCTATGAGTACATGTTTGAAAAAGGAGTGTCTGGTTCTGGTGTGCATTAAAGAGAAATGCTGTAAAGAATCTTGACGGGCCACCAATGTGTTTACCTCAAAATTTACCTCAGAATGCCAGATGAAGGGGAGTGGCCACATGATGCAGGCATCTTACTGTTTTGTATGTGCTCTGAGGCATTTGGTGGGCCATTGCGAGATACAGGAACCTGGACTAGATGGGCCTTTGACCTGATCCACTGGGGCTCTTCTTCTGTCAGTTTTGCAACCCACCAAAAATTGGGTGACTCGCTGGTTGGTCCCAGCCCACAGTTTAGGAATCACAGATGTATCATTCATCCAAGCCTATCTTGCAAGGATATTGTGAGGATAAAAAGTGAAATCCCACCATGTACACTACCCTGAGCTTCTTGGAGACAGAAGAGTATACAAATATGGTCAATAAACATTTATCAAAGAGACCATATGGATACCTGAAGAACAACAGGCTAAGCGTTCTCACCTAGAGGTTTTGTTGTCTATACTGCCAAGTGTTAAAAGAGCATTTTACCACACATCCAGTATAGAGGTAGAGTAGAACATGAAAGTGGCCATCTGCACCCACAATGTTTTAAAGTATATTCTGGCACCTAGCAGGTGCTTCTATCTGCTTCTGTCTGTAGCAGGGATATCTTTGTCAACTGTCACCATGTGGCCAACAGCCATTTTTAATCATGACGCATCTGGTTTGGCAACACATTAAAATAAAGGAATGCGGTCACAAAAGGGATTTCCTTTTTTTCCCTCTACAGAAAAGTAGTTAAACCTGAAGCGCACCATTTCAACACAAATGCAGAGAGGGTTCTGTTGTTTTTCTTTCTTTTTTTTAAATGTAAAGTACCATGGCTGATTAAAGCATTAAACAGGTTGAGTGATCCTGCGACTGCCAAGCAGGGCACAGCTGGTCAGCCGAGCACAGTTCTGCTTGCCAGGAAACTAGGACTCACTTCCAAGTTATGGCCTGTATATCTCCCAGGGGCTGAAATGGCTCAATGGATACCATGCAAGGGGAATGGCACTGGAGCAAAACAACTGTCCGTGACAGACACAGCTGTGTCACAGGCAAGCCGAAAGGGGAAGTGTCACCGGTACAAGGCTGCCAAGGGGGGCACATTTTCCCCATGCACTGGCACCAAAACAGTTTGCAAAATGCGACTTGTTCCAAGCAAATTTCCTTACTGCGTTACAATAGAGCCCCATTAGCTTTCATTAGCAGCAGCTTGGCTGGTTTGGTTAATTTCGGAAACGGCAACTGCAATTTGAAACCCGCAAACTCAGGCCTTTGTAGCCCAGGGGTCATGTTGTTAATCCTGCCACACTGCGCACATTCCGTGAACAACATGTTCCAGCTTTCAACCAACAGCCGTAAAGCATAAAACAAAGTGCTGTAATTGCCCCTGTAAAAGCCTCCTTGTGCGCTCCTCAGATGCTTATAAACACTTTACACATTAAGGCAGGCTTCGCTGCTGAATTTTAAAAGATAACCAAGGAAGAGAAAACACAAATTGCTCATTACGAGACGAGGACTAATAATGCACCAAGAGGAGGCGTTGCAATTTCCCTTAAGCCTATATTTTTAAAAATCCTCCGGTTTGCTTTGTCAGTTTGCTCACCCCAAAAAATTTAAAAGGATGTTGTTATTGTTCGTACTTTTCGTTAGTGGAGATTACTTCTAAATGCAGACTTGCAAGTATGGGGGATGTTATTTCTGCGCTGCCAGTCCTGCCAATGTTAAGTAATAATAATAATGCAATAATGCATGTATTTATATACCGCCTTTCTTAAGATCACTAGATTTCTCTAGTGACTGTAACTCAAGGCGGTTCACATGGGCAGACTTTATTCATAAACCCGAAGGTTTTTACAATTTACAGAATGTTCTATCTTTCAAGAACTACACACATTCAGATCTTCCTTTCTGGATTTAGCCTTCTTTCTTTAGCCACCCGTTTGTCTTCTGCTGGCTGATGCTTCCCTGCTCTCACCAGAGACGCAGCTGACTCTCAGCACACTCCTCCTCCCACGAGGCAGCTGGAGCTCAGCTTCTAATCAGCCGCAGTTGCAAGGTCTGCCGCTCACAGAGACTTCCGGCAGTCCCGAGCTCACGACCTTGAGATCTTCAGCTATATCTTTGGGCAAATGGAGGCATTAACCCTCTCGGCTAAATCTTCTGCCCATAATTTATTTATTTATTTATCAGGTGATGGTACTTATTTAAGTACCATCACCTGATAGAAATCTGGGTCACACAGGCCCTACTTATGTCTAAAAAACTGGTCCCAGCACCAGGCTTGCTTAGATGGGCTGGAAGCCGGAATCAACTCATCTTTTCTGCAGTACATGGAACCTGTGCACCTTTTTAGGGTGCAATCCAGTGGTGTTATGCTGCCGGAACGCTGGGTGGGACATCCGGGTGATCGACAGCCCGCCCGTCGTGTTCCAGAGCGTTACGCCGTTTGCGTAACGTACGCAAGCGGCGTAATTGGTTACGCAAACGGAGTAACGCTCTGGAACACGACAGGCGGGCTGTCGATCACCCAGATGTCCCGCCCAACGTTCCGGCAGCATAACACCGCTGGTGCAATCCTAACTCGTTAGGCCGGAGTTAGGCCAGCACAGTTAAGTTAGGCCAGCAAAGTTTGGCGGCACAAGGGCCACCGTAAAGCGTGTTTGGACCACTCTTGGAGTCAGGGAGGATGGCACATGTCTGTGTGCTGGCCTCCCTGACTCCAAGAGTGGTCCAAACGTACTATCAGAATATTAGCAAGCCCTTCAGAGAGTCAAGGCTCACCCAGCTGCCTCCATCAAGCTCTACTGTTGCTTTCTACTTGTACAACTGGGGTGCTCAGGTATTTGGGTCCAGGAGGATACAAATACTGCTCAAGTGTGAATAAGGTCTCCAATCAAATCAGAAAAAAACATGCTCCAGGTTGTTTTCCTTAAGGCTAAACCAGGGATCTCCAAACTTTGTAGCCAAAGGGCGGTATCAAATATCTGGCATGGTGTAGAGGGCCAGAAAAATAAATAAATAAATAAATAAATAAATAAATAAATAAATAAATAAATAA